>CABHPQ010160093.1:12348-35727 GCA_902168405.1 Peromyscus aztecus
TGAGAGAAAAATAAAATTTTGGAGCTTGATCAGACGTCTTGTCTTGCTCTCATTCTTTGCGTTTCTTGTCCCTCTCATTCGCCGGCCCTCCCTTTAGGTCCCTGTTGAAGACCCTGCTGGCCGGGGCAGAAGTGCATTTCCTACACTCTGATTCCTAATTGGCTGAGTTCTTCAAGGATGTTCAATTCTTCCACTGTCTAGCCTTTCCCCCTCTCTGAATTTTCTACCCTATTGGTTCAGGACACAAAGCTTTATTTAATGTGTGTTCTGGGGCTGGAGATTCCCTCCTTTTCTGATATGTGGAGTTGCATAGCAGACTGCTTGTAACTTATAAACACTAGGGTGAACAGAGAGTGCCTGGAGAGGAAGGTACCAGATACTGAAAATGGATCATTGATGATTTATATTTTACAACAGATATGTTTAATGTGGAATTCTTGATTAGGCAAGAAAAAAACTAGTTGAGAGCTAAAGAAAAATGGGATAAAATATAGGCTTTATGAACAAAAACAAATATTCATTAATTCTAACACGTGAACCATCATGGCATTCAGAATATAAGAAAGAATGAGACATATAGGGTCCTCTTTGCTGTATCACTGTATGACATGTTTACTATGTGGCACATGTAGTGGGTAGCTGTTCCAGCTTTGACCTGGAAGTACTACCCCCAGTGAGGTTTCTGGTAACTGTCCCATCTACCTGTGGCCTGCCTCTGGGGCAGACCGAGACAGGAGCCCTTAAGACCTGAGATCTGGATGGGCTGGCACTCTTGGTTCCTGTTAATCCTGGATGCTGGATGGTAGACTGAGTGGAGTTCTCCAGAGAACCTAGCTGGACTGCACTTCACCTTTCCCAGATCCTGTAACCAATCCCTTTACTAGCTGTAAGTTACCCCTCAAAATAAACCTCCTTTTTAACTATGTGGAGTTGCCTTAATAAATCCTCTAACAGGCACATACATGGTTCTTGCATTCCAAATCTTTACAGAATGGAGGTGTGACACAATGGACAAAGCCCTGGAATATGGGAAGATGCACAGTGACACAACGTTTGAAAAATTGAGATGACAGACAGTAAGATCAGTGGGATAAATGGCATTTGCTTATGTTGGATACATTAGAAATGATCTTCAAACAACTTCCTTGCACTATTTCTCTCCTGGAACTACATGAGTGTTTGAGAAGGAGCATGTTCAGGTGCACGCAGTTTTAAAACCTTTGTAGATATCCATGTGTGTGAAGTCAACTCTGTGTACATGGGCTTCATGAAATGGCTCTTCAGATAATCTAGAAAGTATTTGGATTTTGTTTCTGGGACTGTAGTCTGTCCTGAAAAACCTAATTTTTATATGTGACAATTACTGTTTGAAACTGAAGCAAGTTGTATTTACTTTCTGTCTTAGGGTTTTAATTGCCACGAAGAGACACCATGATCACAGCAACTCTTAGAAAGGAAAACATTTAATTGAGTGGCTTATAGTTCAGAGGTTCAGTCCATCATTGTCATGGTGGGGCATGACAGTGTGCAAGCAGACATGGTGCTGGAGAAGGAGCTGAGAATTCTACATCTTGATCCTAAGAAAAACAGGAAGTGAACTGAGACACTGGGCATGTCTTGCGCATATATGAGACCTTAAAGCCTGCCTCTACAGTGACACACTTCCTTCAACAAGGCCACACCTACTCCAACAAAGCCACACCTCTTAATAGTACCACTCCTTATGAGCTTATGGGGACAATTACATTCAACTACCACACTTTCCTTTTTTTTTGAATTTATTTTATTTTATTTTACAATATAATTTAATTTTACATATCAGCCATGGATTCCCTTGTTTTCCCCCCTCCCGCCCCGCTCCCCTTCCCCCAGCCCACCCCCCACTCCCATCTCCTCCAGGGCAAAGCCTCCCTCGAGGATTGAGATCAACCTGGTGGACTCAGTCCAGGCAGGTCTAGTCCCACTTTTTTAATCAATAAAGCAAGGATATCAACATTCCTGGTACTTTCTACCTTTCATTCAGGTAAAGCTGGAGGATAAGAGGATGTAACATACATTCTTTGTAATTTATAGAGAGATACACTAAGATGTGATAAAATTATTGCTTAATGTAGATGAAGAAATTGACTTGAACAAAACCTCTAAAAGCTTATTTTTTTTAAAGCCGTGGTATAGTTGGATATTGTTTTCTGTCTCTCTCTCTGCCTCTCTGTCTCTCTGTCTCTCTGTCTCTGTCTTTTTTTGTTTCTGTTTGACTCTCTCTCTCTCTCTGTCTTTCTCCCCATTCACCCAAGTTCTAAATTTAGCAGTGATTTATTTGCACACTATTTGAAGAGACCTATTAAGCCTACTGGCTCAAGAACAAGTTTCCTCTCTAAACAGTTGACAGAATTGCATATCTTGTATTGTGGTAGTTTGAATATAATTGGCCTCCATAATCTCATTGGGAGTGGCACTATTAGGAGGTGTGGCTTGTTGGTGTGGGTATGGCCTTGTTGAAGGAAGTGTGCCACTGTGGGGGCTCAGGATACTGCCCAGTGTGCCCGTTGACTTCCTGTTGCCTGTAAGAAGTAGAACTCTCAGCTATTTCACTAGTACCACATCTGCCTGCCTGCTACCGTGCTCCCCACCAATATGGTAATGGACTGAACCTCTGTGAAACTGTAAACAAGACCCCTCAATTAAATGTTTTCCTTGTAAGAGTTGCTGCCGTCATGGCGTCTTTTCACAGCAATGGAAACCCTAACCAAGACATATATCTGTCAGCACCATTTCAAGGGGAGAAGCCAGTCTGGAAACTTGGCCATGCAGTCAAGTCCTTGTCATGAGGAGGTTTTCTGTTTGGGATATTTCCATCTAAGCTCATAGGTCAAAGTCCTTGGTGTGAATGCAAGCCACCATTTGTTTTTGCTTTTGCTGCTTAGAATTATGACTCTAATAACAAGATAACAAGTTTAAGTGTTGATTGAGCAGAGAGTGAGATTTTATTCTTATTTCAGAAAAAGGCAGTTTGTGTAGCATGATCTGCTTAAGGGGCCCCCTGAAAGTAGGATCAGAATCCATCCCTGGTGCATGAGCAGGCCTTTTGGAGCCCACTTCTATGATGGGACACCTCTCACAGCCTTGAGGCAGGTGGAGGGGCTTGGACCTGCCTCTACTAAATGTACCTCCCCATGGGAGGCTTTACCTTCTTGTAGGAGGGAATGGGGGGTGGATTGGGAACGGGAGGCTAGAGGGGTGGGAGGAGGGAAGAGGGGGTATGTAAAATGAATAAAAAAATTTTGTTAATAAAAAAATAAATAAAGTAAAATAAACCCATAAAAAAAAAGAAAAGGTGAGTGGGAGATAAGCTCATAAATCAACTTCTCAACACGAGGTTCAGATACAGATAAGGTGTCTGTGTTTTCTTCTGGAAGTGGGCAGAGATTTCCTAGGAATGTAGGTATCATGTCTTTTCATGATACTAGTGTGTGTGTACATGCAAGTGTGTACCATTGGCATGTAGATGTGCTTCTGATGATGTTAGAGGTTATCTGATGATCACTCCTGAGCATGGATTCGTCCACCCTCCAACTATTAACCTTTCCAAAGTTCCCAGCATTGGAATTAAGTGTCTCCCTGAGAAGTTATTATGAAATAGCAAAGTCTTTGACCTATTCCTGTTAAATATTCTCTTCCTTTATCCTGAAGCCTGTGGACCACCCTGACACCTTGCCAGTTTCTACAAGGTTATAAACATAAAAGAGCACAGAGCTGTAATGAAAAGTGAGGCTTCCCCTTCTTTGGAGCTCATGGACCACATTCTTTTTAATAGTCACCCCATGGGTTGGTTAGCCGTTTGAGTGACTGTGGAGACATCAAACCCTCACAGAATACATTTAGAGCAGCCCCTAATGAAGGAATGCTAATCTGTCTTTTGTAAATTTCCCTTCATATGTATATTTCTAGAAAAAAATCTAAGTAAGAGGACAATGGAAGAGAATAAAATTAAATTAAGCTGAAGTGTACATCTTTTGTAGTAAAATGTGGGGTTGTTTAACACAGGAAACCAGTGATCAAGATGCTTTCTCCTAAGGTAGAATTCCCAGCTTCACAGCCAACAGAGAACTGATAACCTGAAGAGGTAATTTCTCAATTTATCTACTAGGATACCGAGGCAGCTTGAAGCAATAACTTTTTTGAAATATTTATCTGGTGCATCATGGGTCATATTCCAGTATTTTCTCACCCTTCATCATGACTGTTGATTCCAACTGTGAATAATTTTATGTTCCACCGGTTGATCTTTCTTATGGTTGACTATCTAGTTGCTAGCTGCCAACTTGTGTTCCATTTTTTTGTTTTTGAGACAAAGTCTTACTCTGAGCTGAGACCCTGAATTCACCATTCTTTTGTCTCAACCTCCTGAGTGCTGATTACAGGCATATGTCAGCATGTCTGACCCAATATTTTATAGTTATAATCCACAGTGCCTACAAATATACTTTTATTTTGAAATAGGGCTTTAGCAAATGATCAAGTAAAAATGAGATTTTTTTAGGGTGAGCTTTAATCCAGTATGTCTAATGTCCTTACATAAAAAGTCCGTTTGGTTGAGACACAATACAGAGAGACACAAAAGGAACAGATGCAGGAAGAATGCCGTCCTCAAGTAGAAAAGGAGCCTGGGAAAGCTGGACTAGATTCCCTTTCATATCCCTCAGGAAGAAGCAACTTTGCTGTCACTTTAATTCAGGTTTCTAGGTTTCAGAACTATCAGGCAGTGTATATCTCTTGCTAATGGCATCCAGTTTCCAGTAGCTTGTTATAGTAGCCCCAGAAAACAAATATGCCACCCTTTGCCTAAAACGCATGCATCATTGTTTATCTGATTCTTCTACTGGAATGTAAGTTGTACATGAGCAGGGGCCTGCTTTATCTCCATCGCTGTACCTAGAACAGTGCCTGTGATGAAGTGGATTCCAGGCCATTCATATCTGTAAAATGAATTGTTATTGTGGGGCTTGGCATGACAACGAACATATGCAGGACTAGCTGAGCTCTACTTTGTGTGAGACAAGATCTTTCTATGCAATCTAGGCTTTCATCTTAATCTTGGATTTATCCCAGAGAATGACCTCTAATCAACAAATGTACATAATGCATACAGTATACTCTGATCTGTACATTATATCTGCTGACTGGGATGGCTCTGTGGCTCTTAACATAATCAGAGTTGGCTTACAACTGTTTGAAACAACTGGCATGCAAAGTGAATGGGAAACACCCCTATTTAGTTACCACATCGTGTTTCTGCTAAGCATACAACTTGCCCTTGGAAAATAGTTTGTAATTTGCATCAAACCATCCTGGTGAGGTTTTATTTTAGTTCTTTGTAATTTTCATAAAAAAATTAAAAACATTAGTGGCTTAAGGCAGCATACCACCTGTAGTCTGAAGGTCAAAAGTCTGAAGCTGTCTGGGCTAAAACCAAGTGGTTAGAAACATCATTTTCCCCTGGGAGGCAGAGTGGGGAATCTTGCTCAGCTGTGTATGTTGTGGATTCTGGTGTCTTCTTCTTCCAAGACAGCAGTGACCAGTCCAGCTCTTCTCACTCTGTGCTCTCAGATTCTGACATTTCTACTGCCTTCTTTTCCTGCTGAGGAGAACTGTAACTTCATAGAACCCACCTGGATAATCTGATTTTACTGTCTGATAATTAGCAAAATTGACTTAATTTATAAACTTCATTCCCCCTTGTTATATAATATAACTTAATCACAAGTTCCAGAAACTAGGACATGGATGTTTTTGTGGAGTAGAAATTATCCTGTCCCTATGGGGTAAGAGAAAACAACTGGCATCATTCTTGTCTCTGCCTTCTGTGGATTTCCTATGTTGGTCCTTCTCTGTGGATTCTTATTGTTGGGTGTTTCCACGGTGTCTCAACATTCAATGATCCCACATTCAAAATCATAACTCTGTGACTGATTTATGAGATACTGAGGTCAGAATATAACTCCAAAATACTGCTAGTAATGGCTTTTCACATATGTCTATTCTGTAAGATAGTAATAAACACTGAGAATAAAGGGGTTTGTGGTCACATCACATTGGGAATGCAAATTATGCAAAATGGATACTACTATGTATGTCTGGAAGCTTCTACACAGCTTTGTCAATGATGACACAGGATCAACACTCCCCCATTGCTCCTGGCCACAGAAAGCTTCTCATTGCAGAACATTTTGCAGAACGAGTGTGGAACACACCACTAGACAGTCTATGAAAGAAAGTAGAGTGTTAGAGCAAGTTAGGAGCCTTTCTGAGGTGACGTATCCACAGGCAATTAGCTTCCAGGTTTCTCAACATTTTCCTAAACTGACACTTCCTTTAAAAGAAATTCATAAAATTTTTTTTAAAAAGGATTCATACTTGAGGACAGAAATAATTTTGCTGCTAAGACATCTTCATAATAAGAAATTATAGGAAACTGGCTTGACATGTCTTCAGTAAAGGCTCAAGGCTACACTTGCCACATTCCCCTCTCTCCTCAGTTTATCCTACTGTTAAGGGCCAAGTCACATCTCCTTAAGTTTATATGTTGAAGTCTCATCCATCTCCCCAATCTTAGTATGACTGTAGTTGGAATGAAGATCTTTAAAGTTACCATGGAGTTTAAGTAATGTCATTAGAGTGTGCCCTAATCAGACACAATTGGCATGTTTTTTTATGAGAATATTTGCATGCAGACATACACAGAAGGAAGACCACATGATGACCCAGAGAGATGGCAGTATCTGCAAACCAGAGAGAGGGGCACAGGAGCAGCTACCTTGCTGGTATCTTGACCTCAGAAAATACATTTCTCTTGTTTGAGTTATACAGTCTCTGGTGGTCTTTCATGTCAGTCTTAGGTAACCACAACATGTTCCTTATTTTGTCAAAGCTACTTTTCTTTATGTTTTTCTTACATCTAGCTCTTTTCCAAGTTAGAGTTTAGTACTTTTTTTTATTATTTGAAACTTTCATAGATGATTTGATGTATTTTAATGATATGCTTTCCCCTTCTTCGTCCAACTCCTCTTAGGTTCCCCATCCCATGTGCACTTAGTCCTAACTTCAGATCCTGTGTTTTCTGTTGACCAATACTGGCTACAAACTGTTGGTTAAACAGACAATGGCAGGTAAAGCCCATTATGTTCAAAGTCAGATGCACCCATTTGTGCTTGTTGGAGCGTGGGAGCAAGTAGCGACCCTGGGATAGTTGAAGTGTTTGAAGTATATCAGAAGGCGTCCACTCCCCTCCACACACACTTTTTAAACTAACGAGTACATTTACATTATAAAATATAATGTTCAGGGTTTCAGAGCTCCACTCTGAACCAGAGATTAAATGAAACAATAAGAACAGAAGTTGAAGGATGATTTAAACTTGCAGATTAACGATGAAATGTTTTACCAAAGACTATCAGGTGAGATATCTGCTACTGTTCCTGAGAGATGCTGCAGAATATGAGGTATGTTTTAGAAAGTGCTTGTTTAGGACAAGGTAAGCAGAATAATTAGCAAAGATGAAGAAAGTACTCCCTGTGGTTTCTTGGTAGCATTTACTTGGCAGGAAGTTAAGTAGAAATGAAATCTTATCAAGATAAGCATGCATGATTTTTAAGTTAGGCGTTGTTATTTGATCTCAGCCAAACTGAATTGACGGCTTATCGAGATCACAAAGCTACCTAAGCTAATCGTAGTATAATGCATTGGTACTAGATTGCATCACACGAGGGTAGTGTTACCCCTATGGAATCTGTACCTTGAGTGCACTTGTAAGTGGCTTCCCTCAATCATAGGAGGCCTTGTTTGTGTTCTTTTAAAACCATACATGTGTCATTTCTATGCTTCACAGAAGTATAGGATGAGTGAATGATAAAACAAATCAAATCCAGAAAAACAAAACAAAAAACAGAAATGCTACAGCCACAAATATTTGGGGTAAAATTCTGGTAGCTCATTTTAAGCATTAGTGAAAAGTTTACTGTACTGTTATAGTCCAATTCAAATTTCTTCTTTTTAAAATATAAAAGTATTTAAAAATGTATTTGTTCATTATTATTAGTTTACATATATGTGTGTATATGTTTGGGTATGTGTGCATGCGAACCAGTGACTGTGGTATATGTGTGCATATGTGAGTGTATGCATGTGCACATGTATGCATTTGTATGTGTGTGTGTGAGTCTGTGTGCATATGTGTGCATGTGCACACGAGTTTATGTGCCTGTACATTTGTGAATAAGTGTGGTGTACATATGTGTATGTGTGTGTCTGTATGGCAGTGCTATGTTGCACATGTCGGGGGCAAAGGACCATTTCCAAATCTGATTCTTTCCTTTCATTCTGGGGATTGAACTTGGGTCATCATGCTTCTGTGGCAAGTGCTTTCACCCAGGAGGCCGTCTCATCTGCCCCAAATTACCTTCTTCATACAAACAAAAACCTCATAAAAAACTTTGAGGATAGCCTAATACAATTTATCAGTGAAAACTGCTTATTGATAGTGTTGGAATTTAATTATTTCTTTGGTATCTTCTGGAAGGTTTTGTGTTACTAAATAGGGCAGTATGTGGGGATAGCTCATAAAACGTTTAAGGATACTCTTACCTTTACAGTGCCTAAACTTC
The DNA here is from genome assembly GCA_902168405.1 of Peromyscus aztecus. Lineage (NCBI taxonomy): Eukaryota > Metazoa > Chordata > Mammalia > Rodentia > Cricetidae > Peromyscus > Peromyscus aztecus. Next base: position 21,009 of record CABHPQ010160093.1, read on the forward strand.
TCTGCAAAAATCTTTAGGGTGGATTCAAGAAAATAGGTCAATTGTTGCACAGGCCCTGTGGCGCCAAGCCTGGAACCCAGGAGGCAGTGTGCACAGCCCCCTGGGGACAGAATTTTATATTAGATACCATGTGCAGCTGTAAGATGTGAGAAATGCTGGATGGCTTACAAAATGAAACACCACAGAGAATGAGCAAGTCCAAAAGTAATACTTAGGTCTGCTGGGTGGCTAGGACAAATTACACTACACAGATAGGCTTCTAAAGTGCCCATCTCCTCCAGGGATGGGATACGGCGAACACGGGAAGACCCAACCTCTCATTTTAGCAATCTCATCTCTGCTTTGGATCCAGCAATATAAATATGCAGAACCTGGTTTTAGGATCAAAAGGTAAATCTAAAACATCACAATTGTGTCTGAGTTTGCTGTTATTATCTCAGCCTCCTGAGTTTGAAACTGTCTCTGTATTTCTCCTAAAAGCCTCGGGGGCAATCTAGGTGTCTTTTGTCATAGAATCATGTTGACACGTTGGCAGGCAGCATTGCAAAAATGCTTCAATTATTCACTCTTAAATTCATTTCCTTCCTTCATTCGTTCATAATTTGCTATCTCAGCTGCACCCTCTGAGCATCCTCTCCGTGGCCTCTGTTCTATGTGTGATGGAAATAGGTGTGAAACAATGTGTCTTTGCCTGGTCCTTCTATGTGGTATGTTGTATGTACTCCAATGACATGAGGGGGTGGTTCTTAGACATTCAAAGATACCGAAGCCCTGTCTTCAGACTTGGCTGTTTTCTTTATCTCTACTTAATTCTAGGGTATGTTGACCTTTTCTTTTTTATCCCATAAATGATCAAATGATAAGTAACTTTTTTAAGCTAAATATTCCCTGTCACAATCACTCTACTCAGGCACCATAGTATAAAACAACCAAAAATGACATGAATGAATGACTCTGGCTTTCTTTCAGTAAAGCATTTTCACAAAAGAATGAAAATGACTCGACGTGGCTGTGAGCCAGTTTGTGGAGTATATTAAGGGTAATCTCAATCCTGTGACTTTTAATACTATCTATGTGTGTATATAGATATAGATATATAATTTTACTCTTTGATATCAGTACTTGAAAATTAACAAGACTCTTAGAGTCAACATTTCAAACAGATCTGAGACCCCTCCCCATGACATCGTCATTCTTCTCTCAGTTATTTTTAGCTCAGTAAATAGCATCCTCTATTCTATTCCAAACCTCCTTCTTGTCTCTATTTCTTCTCTCCCTAACATCCATCCCTTTATATAATTATTGCCAGCAACTTTAAAATATACTCCAAATCCACTCTTTCCCACAGTCTGCTCCAACTAGTCTATTCTACAAAACTCTTGTTTGGACTGTTGAGTAGCTCCTTAGGGATCATCTGTGTTCTACCTGTAACCTTTCTCAGCCAGTGATACCCTGTGAGGACTTTCTATCACCTGTGTAGTAAATCCCAAAATTTTGTTCATGGTTCATAATGGTGAGGTAATATATTTTCTTGGCCTCCTGAGTACAATATCTTCTACTCCTTTCTGACTATCAACTCTGTCCTTCCAACCCTTCACAAATGCTCCTTAGTACCACACACTTGGTTTTGCCCCTGCACTGTGAGTTAGTTCTTCAGATGATCACATGCTTTTCTCTCACCGCATCCTAGAGTTCTCCCTTGATGAGAGAAATACCATCCTCATCACACTCTCCTCTTACTCTACCGTAGCCTGTTTAGGAGGCCTGGTGTTTGCTACTTGATAGTGGAATGCATGTGTGTTTATCTGCTATTTATATCCTCTGTTAGATTGCAAACTTTGCAGATCAGAGAGAGACCTTGCCATTTGTTGACAGAGTGTGGCAGGTAGCAGAGAGTCAATACACGGTAGAAACTGTCCTCATAAATGAGTGAAAGGACAGAGAAAAAGGAATAAAACAAAACAAGACACTTCTGCCCTGGTAAAGCTCATAGCCAGTCTATTCTACATGAGTCAGGGATATAAGCAGCCTAAGAAAAAAACATGACAGGGGACTATGAAATTGCATTTGCTTTTGCTCTCAATTTCAGTTGCTGGAATGATCTTTCTAGAGAAACTGAAGACTTAATTGAGGCCTCAAATAAACCATGGCTGTGTTAGCTAGAGCTAGGAGGCCAAGCCAGTTAGAAGACTGACTTTTTTTTTGCATTGTTTTTCTCATCAGAATTAATATTTAGGACCTGCAGTTTGACTAATTTTTAGCTAAGTAAACAGTTTTGCTGAAGCATTGTTTTGTGAACTTTGGTAATTGAGTCGCAATTTCCCCTGCTTGACCAGAGCTATGAGATTAGTGACATTCATACTGGTCAGAACTTCCTGTTGGTAACACACTAGGCAGTCATATCCCGAAGGTGCATTCACAGCTCCTCCTTGCCACCGCACTAGGTTGAATTCCTTCCTTTTAATGAATCATTCTCTCCTAGGGAGAAGCAATTGTTTTCAATTGTTCTGACAACTTCTCCATGCTGGAAAAAAATGCAGAAATGAAACAAAACAAGACAGGCCCAAACTAAACAAACAAGCAAAATGCCTAATGAGAATAAGCCATCATTTTCCTCTGCTATTTAAGAAATGTATTTAATCACATTTTCTCACTTGCAAAATGTACAACCTAAGATTTTCCTCAAACTTAAATTTGCTGATGCTTTTAGCCTGTTCACATTTTCATTTCAAGCTCCATGAAGCCAGCAGGGATGGGAATTATCTCTGATTTACGTGGGACGTGTTGTTCCCCCTTTCCTAGCTGATGCTGTCCCTTGTCATCTGTAGGAAAACTCAAAAATAATTAACAAATGAGTCACCACATATTGATAAAATGTCACATAATGAGACCCGAGGCAGGGCTGTAATCAGAATAATGCATTTTCCACAATAGCCATGGGCACTTTCCGTAATTCCAGGAACTGCTTGAGCTAGGCACCCACAGTTAGTCTTAGCAAGTTCAAGGTATTCAATTTGAAGACATGGTATGAGGATTAGACATTAAATGTAGCCATTGAAATTTTCTTCTGATTTGCTAAAAGGTTGTACAACTACTTCATGGTCACTCTTTGGAAACATTGTATCACTCTTACAGGTAAATGATGTCAGCTGACATGTTGGTGATAGTGACTCCAAAATAACCTCTCATAGAAGAAACTTTCCTGAGTCCTGAGCTGGTAAGGGGAAGAAGGGTCAGCTCCCTCTCCTGCCACAGGTGGCAGGGGTGAAGGGGAGGGGAGCATATTTCCCTCACCTTTACTACTACAAGACAGATGAGTGGGGATGGCCATCTAGCCCACACTCTCACCCTTAGGGTCAGCTCACATACTCCGTTGCCAACAGGGTCAGCTCTACTGTGTTGCCCAGGTGAGAAGCAGGGCCCACTTTCCTGAGTGCTGCAGCTGGTAAGGGTCAGCTCCTTCATCTGTCACAAGTGGCAAGGGGCAAGGGGTTAAATATAGGGGAATCTCTCCCTTGCCCATGCTGCCCCATGACAGATGAGTAGTGGGGCAAGTTCTCCCAAGTTCATCCCTCGAGGCCAGCTCACCTGTGCCCCCCTCCCTAAAGGTTGGTTCTACCATGCTGCCCAGGAGAGGTGCAAGGCCTGCTCTCACGGTGGTGCAGGATCAGCTCTCAAGGTGCTGCAGGACCAGCTCTCCTGTTCTTATGACCTCAGGGCCAGCTCTCCCATCCACCCTGGGGGGTGAGAGAGGTTATCTCTCCCTTGCCCCTGCCACCATTTGGCAGACGAGGGGCAGGGCCAGATCTCCCAAGCTCATGTTCTCAGAGCTGGCTCATTTCTGCCCCCATCAACAGGATCAGCATTTTCTGTGCTGCCACGGTGAGGTGTAAGACATGATTTCTTGAGTGCTACCGCTGGTGAAGGGGAGGGCCAGCTCCCATGCCTGTGGAAGTTGACAGGGTGAGTGGGGGAGGGCATCTTTCCTTCACCCACACTACCACATGGCGGATGATAGGACCCACTCTTCTATTCTCACACTCTCAGGGCCAGCTCACTCGTGCCCCCATAAATAGGATCAGCTTTATTGTGCTGCCCAGGTGAGGTGTAGTAACTACTCTCCTGAGTGCTGTAGCTGGTGTGGGGCAGGTCCAGTTCTCCCCAGTTTTGCGGACAATGAGGGTGAGGCCAACTCTATACAGCCCTATCCTCTTTCCTATCAGCCTATACAGACGGTAGCTGCTACAGGGCCACGAACCCAGGCTTCTGTGGAACAATCTTGGTATACCGTAAATATATATATATATGACTCCCATTGGTTGATAAAGAACTGACTGGCCGATAGCTGGGCAGGAGAGACTGAGCAGGAGAGCCAGACTAGGAGAATGCAGGGAAAAAGGACAGAGCCAGAGTCACGAGCAGATGCAGAGAGAAGCAAGATAAACATGCCGTGTTGAAAGAAGGTACCGCCACATGGCAGAGGGTAGGTAAGAAATATGGGTTAATTTAAAATGTAAAAGATACCAATAACAAGCCTGAGCTATTGGCCAAGGTTTTATAATTAATATTAAGTCTCATTGTTGGTTGTTTGTGCACTGGCGGATGGGAAAAAAAAAGTCTACCTGCACCAGACATGGACTCTGGATGCAGCCTGGGACCAGATATCACCATGGCCCTGGGTGACAATCAAGCCACCCACATCAGCTCACTCCTCACCACTTTCACCTCTTCAGATATGCCTCTGTTCTCAGGACATGAACCATTCTGTCTCCCTCTCTCTCTCCCATACCACACCATACGTTTGCTCACCGTAATAGTGCCTGACTGCCTGGCACCATGAAGTCCGTCTTTTCTTCTCAGAACTTGGGGTGGACTTCCCTTGGCATGCCTGTGAGTCTTCTTGTGTTGCTCAGTCCATGGTGGCACTGGGCAAGGTCATGCTTTCTCATCAGCACCCTGGGTGGACTCTGACATTTTCATGAAAAAATTCATGAGAAAAAGATAAGTGTTTCTTACTTTTCAGGATCTGTTACCACAGATTAAATACACATTGGATTATGTTGGATATGATTCGTGTGAAATTTGCTTCAGATTTCTGAGGTTTTTTTTTTTTTTAGATTTTATAGTACCTACATAAGAACTCAATAGGAGAAAATCTCTAATCTAAAAACTCCAAATCTGAAATTCTGGACAATGTCAGAATTTATATTTTCAGAATTTGGAATATCATTTTGTATTTTTAATATTTCACAAGTAATATGTATATGTGTTGAAAACTAAAGTGGTTCAGTTCTTTCTTTATGTCATCTTTCTAACTGAAATATTTTGAAATGAACTCCTTTGAGGATTTTCTTCTGCTAAATATGTTGAAATGCATTTGATTTGTGACACATGGGATACAGACAGCATGATATGTCTGTGTGATTTTCCTTGGACTGAAGAAATTCTGTTGTACAGAACTTCAGTGCTAATACTGGGACTCTTAGTGTGATGGTCTGTGCTTGTAATTCCAACACTCAGGAGGTTGAAGAAGGAGGATTATGAGTTTGAGGTAAGCTTGTATCACATAACAAGAACCTGTCTCTATCAATCAATCAGCCAATGAATTAATCTAAAACTCTCTCAGATAAACTGGAATATGTGATACCTTTTAGTATAGGTCTGTGATCCAGCTACCATGATTGCTAGAAACCTAAGTACTAGCCTTTACCTTGGAGAGATGGGATTTGCAATAAGCGTTTTCAGATAGGATCCTGTCAAAGTTGAGCAATCCCACAGGTAATTTTAACAAATTTATTTTAATGCAAAGAATTGCTAAATAGATGTAAGAAATTGCTAGCGAGGGAACAGAAAAGATATTTAAGAATAACAATAATGAAAAACAATATAAATATATGGTAAAATGGTTACTGCCATTGGGGCTCGAGGATTAACAGAAGAGATTTTGGGATTATTAAAATTTAGCTGATTGAGAGGCTTTTAGTACTTTTGATCTTAGCCATTCTGACAGGTGTAAGATGGTATCTCAGCGTCACTTTGATTTTCATTTCCCTCATGACTAATGATGTTGAGCAGTTTTTTAAATGTCTTTCAGCCATTTGAGATTCTTCTGTTGAAAATTCTCTGTTTAGCTCTGTAGCCCATTTTTAAAATTGGATTGTCTGGTATTTTGATGTCTAATTTCTTGAGTTCTTTATATATTCTGGATATCAGCCCTCTGTCAGATGTGGGGCTGGTAAAGACCTTTTCCCATTCTTCCATCATTGAGCCTGATGTTAGAATTATGGCCTTGCCTTGTATGCTATTTTTTGTGTTATAGTTCATTTCTTCTGTATCTAACTATAGGCCCCTCATTTGGGAGAACTCAACTAACTAAGCCTCAGCAGATTAGGCTTGGTTTATAGCACCCCATTCCAGCATCATAGAACAAAATAGAACAGAGTAGAGTTGTTGTATTAGAGTTGAAACAGTAGCTTCACAGTAAATAATCCTGGGTAGGGTGATAAAAGAGGAAAAGGAAAAGCCTTACATACTTCTACATGGTATGACCAGTATCCTTTACACATCAGTCATCTATCATGAAGACTGTACTTCTTACCCAAGATTTAGGGATTGAGGTCCAAGAGACAGATTAGTGCTCAGACACAAATGAAGCATCTGTATCACAGTCATCCCCAAGGTTGAGGAACCATCTTGGGAAAGGGGGCAGAGACCAAGAATAAGAGTTTGGAAGAACCAGAGCAAAACAGTGTCTTCCTAACAGAATAGGGCCACTGTACTCATAAAGTCACAGCAGCTGTGGCTGCCTGGACCAGATGAAGCAAGTCAACATTCTAACATGGAGTGGGGAGAGTGAGGAACTCCCACCCTTAAGCTGATGGCTCCTGGGAGAAGAGTCAGTTTTTGTCGAAGGTATGGCTCCGGGTAATCAGTCATCCTCCAGTGGATGGCCCAACAGCTGGAGTATATGGACAGCACAAACTAGGGCTGATGTGTTATCAAAGCAAACAAAAAGTTGGGGATTAGAAAGATGGGGCAGATATGGGAGAAACTACGGGAGCAGTTGGGGTGGATATGGCCAAAGTACACTGTATGACATTTTCAATGAGTTAATAAATGTACTAAAATGATATTATGAAGAATATTACATACACTCTTTTTACAACTAAAAGCAAAAGAGGAGAAAGAGTGGCCACTTTTCATCATGTGCTAAATGATCTCTGACTTATGCCATTTAACCATCAGGGGATATTTTGATGAATGTAAGGGAGGAACAAAAGGCTTAAAGAAGTGAATTTACTTGATGCCAATCACATTAACTCATTTGTGATGCAAAGATCTGAATCTTAGTTTGTTCATTGCATAATTGGGTTCATTGCCGTCCATTCACAAATGGTGATCAAAGCATCCATCAGTGAGTGAGGAGATAAAGGAAATGTCACAAACACACACACACACACACACACACACACACACACACACACACACACAGTGATAATATTGATCCTAAAAACTTAGAGATGTTGTAATTATGCTAAAAGTGGACCTGGGAGATACTAAATGACATAGCTGGGCAGAGAAGGATAAATAGCCTACCAGAGGTTGGGTGGGATATGGGAAGTCTGGGTATTTATTATTCAAAGGGCACCAAATTTTAGTTAGAAATGGAAAATGAGGGCTGATGACGTGGCTCACTGTGCATTTGCCACCAAGCCTGAGGACCTGAGTTCAGTCTCACAGCCCTCTATGGTAGAAAGGGAGAAAAGAAACCATTTCCCAAAATTACTCTTTGACCTCCACCGAAGTACCATGGCACCCATATGCCTACAAACACACCACACACACACACACACACACACACACACACACACACACACACACACACACACAAAGTAATAAATACATAATAAAGCCAAAAAAAAAAACCAGAGAAAAGCTAAAATGAATCCAATAAATATCAGAACTACTATGTTAGACTTCATGTTCAATTCAGAAATATGCCCAGTGTTTACTTGTCGGTTTATAAATATATTTTCAAATATATTTGAAAGTAAAATAAAGACAAAAATATGAATGTAGAACATTTGAATTACCTTTGATACCACAATAGAGAGAGAATACACAACAATGCAACCAACCAACCAATCAATCAATCAGTCAATCAATTACTTTGATTGCTGTTTTTACTTCTTTTTCATTTTTTTGAGACAAGATCTAATTGCATAGCCCAGGCTGGCTTGGAATTCACAGCTGTTCTCTTAATCTCTTAACTTGGCTTCCTCACGTTGAGCTACCACCATGCTTGCGTTAGGTTGAATTAGGACAAGAGCGATAGTTTTTGTTAAGGCAGTGTTATGTGTACATCATTATATTTTGTTTTGATTTGTACTTTCTCCCCATCTCTCCACAGCCCTACTGCTGGTTTCTTTATTGCATTAAACAGTGTTCCCCTTCACTTTCACTTCCTGTGTGTTCTGTTATCTACTGTTTCTCCCTGCCTTCTTTCCCTTAGATCTTTTCTTCCCCTCTTTCAATCTTCTAACCTATCCTGCCACTCCTATATCACACTGGATGAGTATATATCATGCTCTTTAGAAATAAACACACCCACTTATCTCCCGATTTATTTAAAAATTATATATATTACAGAGTTCATAATTTTCTAACTTATTCTTTATCTATTTCATTAAATGCTATTTTGACATAATTTTTTTGAGACAGGGTCTCACTGTGTAGCCCAAACTGGTCTCAATCTCACAGAGATCTGACGTGCTGGGATTAAAGGTGTGTGCTACCATGCCTGGCTTCTGATATAAATTTTGATTCATGACATATCCGTTGCTTATGATATTATATCACACATATGCTTTAGATTTAGGCTGCTACACATTTATTTCTTTGTTATTTATAAAAACAATGTGGTTAACATATTTATTAATAAATGAGTTTATATGTTTGAAACTTTTTTTACATCAAATTCCTAAAAGTTGAATTAGTAGAATATTTTGTGGGGTTTGATGGAAATTGGTAAATTACTTATGGAAAATAATATACCAAGTACCATTTCCTCTTGTAAAATATAATTATTCACTTTCTCACATTATTAGACAAATAAGTACATATATGATCCACTAAAAATAGGTTTGGTAAGTTGAACTATAAGAACTATGTCTATCTCTACTTACACCTTTTCTTCTATATATCAATTTTTCACATTTTACCAGTTTCCTGCAAGCATATTCATTTCTTCTATGTAAGAGCATTTTTGCATTAGGGATAACTACCCATTGAGTGTTATTTATGGCATGCCAATTTCCTCCTAACGTGTGCTTTTCAGAGTTTGCTTTTGGAAGGCATTGTTGCATAAACATTAAAAACATTTTTTTTTATTTTAAGAAAAGTTTTTTTTTTTCATTTTACATACCAATCCCAGTACCCTCTCTCCCCTCTTCTCTAACCCCCCACCTCCCCCACCCCACCCCCGATCCACTCCTGAGAGAGAGTAAGCCCTCCCTTGGGGACTCAACAAAGTCTGGCATACTAAGTTGAGGCAGAACCAAGCTCCTCCTCGACTGTGTCAAGGCTGAGCAAGGTATCCCACCCTAGGGAATGTGTTCCAAAAAGCTATTTCATGCACCCAGGATAAGTCCTGATCTCACTGCCAGTGTTCTCCAAACGTCTAGCCACATAACTGTCACCCACATTCAGAGGGCCTAGTGCAGTCTAATGTACATTTCCCAACTGACAGGCCAGAATATGAGCTCCCTCCAGTTTGGGTCAGCTGTCTCTGTGGTTTGCCTCATTATAATCTTGACCTCACTTGTTCCTATAATGTAGGTTCTATGATGACAATTAAGGTAGTCACTGATCTGATTATAGGGGAAAGCTGGTTCAGGTACCCTCTCCTTTATTGCTAGGAATCTTAGTTGGTGTCATCCTTGTGGGTTCCTGGGGATTTCCCTAGCACCAGGTTTCTCTCTAATCCCCTAATGGTTCCCTCTACCAAGATATCTATCTCTTTCATTGCTCTCCCTCCCTGTACCTCCCTCCACTTGGCCATCTCAGTCCCTCCTGTTCCCATCCCCCGTCCCTTCCCTTCTACCTCCCTTCCCAGTTTACACAGGAGATCTTAACTAGTTTCCCTTCCTGGGACCCTCTATGTCTGTCCCTCTTAGGGTCTTCCTTTTTACCTAGCTTCTCTGGGGTTGTGGATTGTAGCATGGTCATGTTTAACTTAATTGTCATTATATATAGCTGAGGTCTTTGAAAATTATTTAGCTGAGATCTGCAGACTATGAGATCAAGTGAGGGTATTTGATGTTAAAAGGAGACTAACTTCATTTACTTGCCATTTTGTTTAAAGATAAAGAACAGCTGAAGGCTAGATAACATCAACTGAAGGAAAATGGAAGGGAGTAGTCTGTTTGCTACCGTTCATACCTCCATCAACTAGGTACCAAACAGCATAAAGCTTTTCTTCATACAATTGAGCAGAGAGAATGGATCCTTCTGAAATTAAAGAGTATGTGTGGGTCTGTCTTGTTCATAAACAGACTCCTTGGAGAGCAATGAATTCACTTTGGGAAAATTAATTGCCCCTTATGGATACGGCTGGTGGTGATTCTTTTGTGAGTAGGGGTACTTGTCCTGAGTCAGTTTAGAGTAAGGATTCATCCCCAGACTTTGACGGTGGTTCTTTTGACTTTGGATTCTAGTCCTTGCTGTGATCAGACCAAACAAACAGTTGATGAAACAGCAAGTGAATGAGGAGAGATTTGCCTGGCACCAGAGGGTAGGAACAGACATTTCTTTATAAGGAATGGTAACTGAAAAGAGAAAGATGACATGTTTAACTACATAATTTATTGCACATAATGACTTGACCAAGTCGGGGGAGAAGCTATGGTTGACAGAGTCCATAAGTCCTCAAAGACCACACACATACATGCACACACATACTCCTGAACACTTTTGCTAATAATCGATGTCCTTCCTTCTGATGTTTTCTCTTTCATGCACCACAATGTCTCCATTGTCCTCTCTGACCTTTCCTTGTGGTGCTGCTGATTAGACTGTTGGAACCATGTCTATACTTATAGCCTTTTAAATTGAAATGTGGATTGCATGTTATAACACCACTATCATAAGAGCCCCATCACTTGAGTAACATAGAACATAGATATTAGTGTTTCACTGTCCTCACTTTTATGATTTCACAAATACAAATCATTTCCCAGTTGTGCCTGGCTCCTCTGAATAATTTCTGACTCTTTTATATAATTGTTGTTTTAACTTTCCTTGCCCTAATGCCTCCAAATCCAACGCAGAGCAGTAGAAATTACTTTTTCAGACTTACTCATCCAGATGGCACCAGGTACATTGGGTTCCTGCAACTGAGAACCAAGTTTCAGTGTTTGGTTTTTTTTTTTTTTGTAGCTATCCTAGTGATTTAAACAGAATGCTGACTTGAATTTCATTGAGCTAAAGTTTTACTATTAAAAGTGTATGCCTTCTCACAGGTTAAGGTAGTCACTCAAATTCTTGCTATGTCCCAAATTCTGAGCAACTCAATAAATGTCTACATAGTTAGATGGTCGCTCACAAGGCTTATTCTAGCTGTGTGATGTTTTTTTATCTGCAAGTTAATTATAGTAAACCGATTTTATTAAAATTAAGACATAATGGCAAAACAAAATATATGCCTTAGATCAGTGATATAGACTTCATGTGGGCATCATCTAGAGCAGTGGTTCTCAACCTTCCTGATGCTGTGACCCTTTAATACAGTTCCTCAGGTTGTGGTGACTCCAACCATGCAATTATTTTCATTGCTACTTCATAACTGTAGTTTTGCTATTCTTACGAATTTTGATGTAAATATCTGTGTTTTCCAATGATCTTAGGCAACCCCTGTGAAAGGGTCATTTGATCTTCAAAGGGTTCTTGACCCACAGGTTGAGAATCGCTGATCTAGAGCCTGATAGGGATGCGAAATATTATGCTCTTAAACTCCTTCTGCTGTCAGAGTCTGCACTGTAAGAAACAAACAACAAGCAAACAGAAACCCAGCCCATCATTTGGTTCATGTGCATGTTGAAGTGGTGAAGTTATAAAAGACTAAATATTCAACCTGATACATGACAATAAGCAATGTTCCATTTTCATCACTGCTAGTTGAGGATCACAAGGAATACACCAGAGGAAAGCAAAGCCTTCTTTTAGCTTGTTCTAATGCTTTGGTAAAGTGCACATCAGATGAACAGTCAGGCTTCTCAGTAAGAGAGTTGAGAGAAATATATTATTGGACTTGAGTTTGTGATGTGTGATTTAGAAAGTTGATCTAGAACCCACTTTAAACATCCAAAACAATAAAAAAAAATGATCCAACTTCAAGGAATGCCAGTCCTAAAATGCCAGTCCCTTTCTGATATCACCCATTCCAGAGCCAATCTCTGCTTTCCCAAACTGTTTTTGAAGAGAAAAGAATTAAGATTCATGCTTTGTAGTAGAGTAGTATGTCAAGGAGTCAAGTGTTGAAATGACAGAGGCAGTTCAGAATTTCACAGCATGCAACTAACAGGCAGCCATATCACACTGATGTATATTTTCAAGCATGCATAACATGGAGTATTCAAGGTTTGGCCAAATCAAATACATGATTCGATCATCCAAGAGAGCCAGCTTTGACTTCTTGTGTCTCTGTTACTGGCCATCTCCAGAGACTAGGTATAGTCCAAACATGCAGCCTGTTCTGTTACACAGCCAGACTGCATTCTCCTTTCTTCCAGAAGCAGAATATAGACATAGACCATGGAAGATAGAGGTGATGATGTCAGAGTAAGAAGCCACTAGGTCATATAGAGTGCTCCTTCCCAGCCAGGTACCACATTGCTTCACCATGACTATGACTTCCGCTTTATTTCTAGTAAAACACAATGCTGTGTAGTGGTATTGTGTTCCCCAAAATATTGTGCACCCTAATAAACTTTTCTGGGATCAGAGAATAGAACAGCCACAATATTAAACATAGAGGTTAGGCATGGTAACACACGCCTTTAATCCCAAGAGGTGAACCTTTAATCCCAGGGAGTGAAGGCAGATAGCAGAAAGATATATAAGGCATGAAGACCAGGAACTAGAAGCTTTTGACTGGTTAAGCTTTTAGGCTTCTAGCAGCAGTTCAGCTGAGATCCATTCAGATATGAGGACTCAGAGGCTTGCAGTCTGAGGAAACAGGATCAGCTGAGGAATTGGCAAGGTGAGGTTGCTGTGGCTTGTTCTGCTTCTCCGATCTTCCAGCATTCACCCCACTAACTGGCCTCTAGGTTTGATTTTATTAATAAGACTCTTTAAGATCGCTGTTCTCCTGGGATGTAATCCACAACATTTGTGTACTATTTCTGAATCATCTCTCAGACTAAGTGACTGTAAGTCAGTTATATTTCTTTATAATGCTCCCCCAGACTATCCATGCAATTTTTGTTAAAAAAATATTGCTAAAATTTAGAGCCAGTATTCTAAGGTAGACTACTATGGCTGAAAACTCATTAATGATTATTACTTGGTATTACCACCTCTTTTGGTAAGTTCTTATTGGACATTTAAAAGCTGTTTCATTAGTGATGTACGGCCACTGTTGACTAAATTTGTCAGTTGGATTCTGTGGTTCAGTATTCAACACATCCCATTTTCTTTGCTGTCTGGCCTCTAGGTGGGGACAGTGTCCTAGAAACTCTGAGTAGGACTTTTAGCAGGCTAGAATGCCTGGGCTGGACTCTAGGACCTAGTGGGAAGGTACAGCCAGAGGGAAAAGATTCTATTCTTTCCTATTCTTGGGCTCACTAGAAGACCGCTCCAAATGTCTGCCTCTTTCTGGTTTCTTTCCCTGCATTTTTAGTTACCTCCTCACCAGAATGATGTGGGATGGTAGACACGCTTTCATTTTCAAATGTCTCCCTTGATCTTTCAGCTGTGTTTCCTTTTAGAGTTTTTGCAGTGGCCAATTTGCTCTACTTTACTTTTTTTGAGATCTATTTTTACTAAAATCTATGTATCATTTCACAATATTCAGTGTCCCTTCGTTTTTTTCTTTTCTCTCTTTTATTTCTAAGTTAAAAATCTATTGTTTTCCATCTGAGTCCCTCCAAATCACAGGAATATAGATTGGTAGATAATTTTAACCCATTGTTGTATGTGAATAATTCTTCTAACTTTGTAAAGAAGATTCTCTCTGCAAATGGTCTTTTGGTGCAGCTGAAAAGTCAGAAATAGGCTCTAAGATGCAACGTTTGAGAGCCTGGATTCCAGGGTCCAGCTGCCTTGTTTCAGTGAACAATATTGCTCATGCCAACTTTGTGGATTTGAGGGTTCATTTTATATTCCAGTTCTGTACCTATAAAAAGGGAACAAGGCAGAATATCAACCTTACAGTCTAATTAGGACTAGGAAAAAAGAACATCCATGCAAAGCCTTTAAGGTGACGAGTGAGAGTGCCCCATCTCTGCCTGTGTGTTGAAGCTACTAATCCTAACTGCTGTGATGGACATCGCTAAAAAGAGACAAGTGTGTATGTCTGAGGAGTGATGTGATAACTCTCATGAAGAATGATGAAATAGGAAAAAGAGGGAGGAAAAGGTTATAGCAATCAGAATTCTCTAGATAAACAGAGCCAAGTGTGTGTGTGTGTGTGTGTGTGTGTGTGTGTGTGTGTGTGTGTGTG
>CABHPQ010160093.1:35737-55433 GCA_902168405.1 Peromyscus aztecus
TGTGTGTGTGTGTGTGTGTGTGTGTGTGTGTGTGTGTGTGTGTGTGTTTGTACAAGATATACACTGTTTTGAGGAATAGTAAACACACTGTAGAAATTTGGTGGCTACTACATCTGAAGTCTGTGGGGCACATTGAAAATTTGGGCAGGAATTGACATTGCAACTTGGAGAAAACAGAGAAGGAAGACTGGGAGACTTTTGAGTTCAAGGAGAGCTGTGTTTACTTAGCCAACCCTGCCTCAAAAAATCAAGACAAGAAAGAAAGAAAGAGAAAAGTCTTCAGTTGATATAATTATGCCCACTTCAATTATCAATAATCCTTATTTAATGTCAACTGTATCTATTAATCACATCTATTACATGTCAGTGCAGGTACATTCTTCTTATAAAGTCACATATAGGCCTCTGATAAGGTGGTGAGCAAACACCCAAAAAGGTTGAATGGGGGAACTTACTGATACTCTGAGTATAGACAGCCAGAGAAAGGTGCAGCCCATGCAAAGGCCCAGAGACTGGAGCATCTAAACACTAAATAATCAGCTTTTGCAAAGATCTCAGCCCTCTGACCACTTTGACACATTTCACAATGTACTGTAAGTTCCCATAATGTATGTATATATGTGTATGTGTGTGTGTACGTTCCTGTAATATATATCCATTATATATGTGCTTCCTATAATTTCTTAAAATCACATTATTTAGCCTTTAAAAAGACTTTAGCAAAAGTACTAAGGATAAAGGGATGCCATCCAGTAATTTATGAGGTCAGCATCATCACAGTGCTACCAAGCACTGTCCCCTTACTTTGGATCTATAAAAGAAAGTTTTATTATGCCCTGGAATCCTGGCTTAGTGACAACTATATTTAATTTGCTTAACTGCATTTTTTAATAGAAAAAAAACCAACCTATGTAGCATTTTACAGTTGTTGAAATTGGAGAGGAATCATCCATAAATCCACAACCCCCAACTATACACACATATACTTGCCTGCAAGTGTGAGGGTTCCCGTTCCCTCTGTCTTTCTAAGATGGCCATTTCTGTGGTCTCAGGTAATTTTCTGTGTTCAGAAAAAGTAAAACAAAACAAGTCCTGGCTCTCCCTTTTTGTGTTTGGCTCACAGGCTTACTTCAGATATCCATGTGTGTCCCAACAGGTAATGCTGAGGTCTGAGTGTTGAATGAAACTCTTAGTCCCCCTCCCCACCCCAAGGCCCTGATACTGTATTTAGCTTGCTTGTCTATGAGGTATAACTGCTGTGGGATGGTCTTTCTGTATGCTGTGAATATGTGTTGTTACCATTGACTAATAAATAAGCTGCTTTGGCCTATGGCAAGAGAGGTTAAAGCCAGGTGGGAAACTCAAGCAAAGATACAGAGAGAAGATAGACAGAGTCAAGGAGACGAGATCCAGCCGCCCAAGGAGTAACAAGATGCCAGCAGACCAGTAATGCCACGGCCATGTGGCAATACATAGATTAATAGAAATGGGTTAATTTAAGATGTAATAGCTACCTAGAAATAAGCCTGAGCCATAGACAAAGCAATTTGTTATTAATATAAACCTCTGAGTGTTTATTTGGGACCAGGTAGCTGCAGGATACAGGGAAACTTCCAGATACAGTATGACAGCTTTTTGGTCTGATGGAAAGCGTATATACTTAGAAATTAAGAAAGAGTGGTAAACACCACCCAGGCACCTCTTATTTTATGTGGCAGCTTAACTTGGACATGATTCTAATGCAGATAGCATTTAGACTGCAGCCTCCTGTGGCCTTGCAAGAGGTGGGGGCAATAAGTTGCAGCCTGATTTTAGCTAGATATGGTCTTTAATTTACTAAAGTGCAACAATATTCCAAGGCCAAAGAGAAGTTAAAGCAAAGTTGTTTTCCCTCTAAATTTTTGGTATTACTGTGTTATGTCCACATGGACTGGAAAATCTTTAAAATTCTAGGACAGTGAACAGGGCTTAACAAAAGGGAAGCAGGTCCTCCTCAGGAATCCCTTCCTTGCTTTGGTTCACAGGCTCATTTATCTCTTCAAAATGATTCAGATGGTAACCACAGGACCTGATCTGAGCACACTCCAAATCTTGAAACAGAACTCCTTTAAAGGGACCAATGTCTTTTGCCTCAGTTGCCTGGAAGTTGCTGCCCCCAAGTCAGTAAGATATGTTGAGGTTTGAAATAAGAGCTCTTCTGGTATTACTGAACGGGAATGGTGACTTCCTAGCTGTCCTTTTGGTTAACTTTCCTTAGAAATGCCTATCATAGCAGCTGTACCTCCAATCATACTCGTCTGTTGGTGTTGGCCATCTGATTTTTTTTTCTGTCAGAATACACTAAGAACAGAACACGACTCACTTTCTTTTGTATTGTCTGATGCTGTCAGGAGCCCTTATTTATTTTAATTTATGTCTTTGTTGTTTTAATTTCTATTTTAATTTTTTAAAGATTTCCTTTATTTTTAGTATGCGTGTATACATGCCTATATGTGTGTATATATATTGTATATCTCTGTGTGTGCATGTGTGTGTATGTCTGTGCATGTATGTTGCACACATGACTATAGTGTCCACCGAGCCCAGAAGAGGATGTTGGATCCCTGAAGCTGAAGCTGGAGTTCCATGAGGTTGAAGGCTTCCTGATGAGCACACAAGGAATGGCACTCCCATCCCCTGCAAGAGCAGTACTTGCTCTTACACGCCGAGTCATCTTCTCCTCCCATGTTCCCTGCTTCAATTTCCTTTCTTATCTCCTCACTTTTTTCTCCCCAACATTTCCCATTCTACTTTCAATACACATGTGTCCTATTACCCCGCTTACTCCCTTTCTTAAAACCTGTTGTTTCCTCTCTGGTCAGCTCCTTTATAGCTTCATGGCCTCCACCCTCACTCATTCACATAGATAGACAACTTAGAATCTGGGAACTTCACGTGAGAGAGAGCATGTGGTATTTGTCTTTCAGAACCCGAATTACCTCTCTCAAAATAATATCTATTTTCTTGAAAATTACTTAATTGTATTTTTCATTATGGCTGAAAAAATTCCACTGTAAGTACCACAACATTTTCATTACCTGTTCATTGTTGGTGAACATCTAGCCTTATTCCGTTATTCACCATAATCGATTGATCTAAAACAGATTCTGGTTAGGTTGGGTCCTATCAAGTATACCCTTCTCTGAAGTTCTCAATTGGTTTGTGATTGTTCCAAACAGGAAACATTTCTTGATTAATCTGCCCCAAAGGATCACATACATAGTCAAGGATTCTAAATTCCCCAGTAACCAATATAATTTGATATGTGAAATAAATACATTTTATGATATTATTCTAAGTCTCACTGGAGCACCTGAATGATTCTCCATGCCAATGTCTGCAGTGGGATGTTCTGTATGTCAAATGTGTTGCTCTGATTGGTTATTAATAAAACACTGATTGGCCAGTAGCTGGGTAGGAAGTATAGGCAGGACAAGCAGAGAAGAGAATTCTGGGAAGTGAAAGACTGAGGAGAGACACTGCCAGCCTCCATCATGACAAGCAGCATGTGAAGATGCTGGTAAGCCACAAGCCATGTGGCAAGGTATAGATTTATAGAAATGGGTTAATTTAAGATAAAATGAGTAGATAACAAGAAGTCTGCCATGGCCATACAGTTTATAAGTAATATAAGTGTCTGTGTGTTTATAAGTGGGCTGTTGGACTACTGGGGCTTGGCGGGACCCGGAGAGAAAACCCCAGCTACAAATGTCCTATTAAATAATGGCATCATAATTATGTTTAATTTTTTCTTTGCCAAACCCTCTTCTTAAGTGAAAGCCAGCAGCTAGAATGAAACACAAAAGTCTGAAACATGTCTTCTAATTTAATATTTCCAGGGAAAGTTCTACCTCTTCATTTATATGGGGGCTCACAAATCCATATTTCTTTTCTCTCCTTTCTCTTAAGCTTGACAAAAATGAGCTTTTTTCGAACTCAGGCAGTAGCAAGCCAAGCCTCCGGAAGGAAATTATAGAGAGAATGGGAGGAGAAGGGTGACAGTTATCAGCACTCAATGTGACAAGAGCATCCATCATGTCTGCATTTAGGCTCAGGGTCTAGGGAGAAAGAAAAAGCAATAAAGCAAACAGAAGTGTGGAGAGTTGCTTGATGTGTCCATGAGCGCTATGGCTGTTAACCTATTGCTGGCACTGTGGGCTGCAGGGCTTGCCCTCTTTATACCTGGGGCAAGCCCTGCCTGGTGAGATATTTTCCCACAGGCAAGGGACGTGCAAAACTCTGCACCAGTCAGCACCTCCTTTGGTGCTGTTTTCATTTTATTAGTTATTTTTGCTTATGAAGTGCTCGTTATGAACTGCTTGATAAGGAAGGAAATTATCATTTTTTTCCCAAGAATATCATAACTAATCATTATTTCAATTGTATTTTTAAAAGATGTAACTGCACAGTTTGGTAATATTAATTATGTTCATACAGAGATTTAACGTATCTCTAGAACTTTAGGTTTTATGAAGTAGAAATTCAATACTCATTGAACAAGTTTCCACCCCTTCTAGTACCTGTCATTTTGCTTCACACTTTAGATTCTTAATACAACTGGAATCTTACAGTATTTGCCCTTTATTAACTTGATCCCTTTACTCAGTGTTCTCAAATTTCATCTGTGCTGTTGTATGTTAGAAGATTCACTTTTAAAGTTTGAGTAATGGTCCATTATAAGTATGTGCTATAGTTTTTTTTTTTTCATTTAACCTCCCGTGGACCTGTAGGCTGCTTCCATCTCTTGGCTGTTGTAAATAAAGCTGTTGTGAATGTTTCCTTTTGTACAATTTTCTTTAAAATGTTCAGAGCACCTATGCTGTAATGCAAAGGAGTTTCTAGCCCATGGTATATTTAGAAACATTATAAAAACCAATATGATGATTTGTACAGGTTGAGTAGATAAGACAAAACTGTAACTCAAAAGTATTATTTGTCTAATTGAGCAATAAAAAGAAAGTTATGGAGAAATGTAATGTCCCCTGGTCTGTGTATTGGGGACATGTTTGATGCTTCCATTGACTCATTATGATAAACAAAACAGGAGGAATCAATGAGACAAGTGGTGGACACTGCAGTTCTGATAAAGTCTTCTATCTGGGAACTATAATTTGACCCCCAAGTGATCACTATGTTTTCCATCAAAACCTATTTATTCATTTGTGTGTGGTTTATTAATGTAGATATATATATACAAGTAAATGTGTGTGCATATATACATGTATGTGCATGCATGTACAGGCCAGTGGTCACTAGCAGGCTCTGTCACCCTCTACTTTAGTCTTTGAGCAGGGTCTCATTGAACCAGGAACTCATCAATTCAGCTAGGCTGTCTGCTTAGCAATGGGCTTCAGGAACTCAGTGATCACGCTACAGGTGCACACATGTTACAGGTGCACACCGCTGTGTGCAGCCTTTTACATGAGTGCTGGAGATCCAGACTCAGGTCCTCCTGCTTGCAAGACTCACATTGTTCCCATGGAGCTGTCTCCCCATCCTTACCTCAGAAACATGTCAAATAGCATTTCTGCAATGCACATCTGCTCACAGAATAAAACTCACTGTGTTTATTTTGGAAGGAAGTTCTCTATTGCTCTCTGAATTTTCTTTTAATCTTTTTCTTTTCTTTCTTTTTTTCTTTTCTTTTCTTTCCTTTCCTTTTCTTTTCTTTTCTCTATTTTATAGACCTGGGTGAGGCACATTTAGGTATTTGACCTGAACTTTTATCTCCAGCCTGTCAATTTTCTAGCAGTGCAATCATGAACTATTTATCAGCCTCCAAAAGCCCCAGTTACACACACACACACACACACACACACACACACACGCACACACACACATGGATGAAATGGCATTACTTATCTTAGCTTCACATGTTAAATAAAATTAAACAGGATAATATGTGTTACAACATTCATATTTAGCAAATTGACAAACATATTTCCATTCTGAATCACATCTCTTAATCCTGTTTTATCCTCATCCAGAATTCCAATTCTTGATTCCCTGACTGTGAATTTGCTCATATTATCCCCCCCTTGTGTGACGCTTCCATCTGTTTTCTACCCCTTCAAACCTTACACATTCCCCAAGGCTCAGAGCAGGTGCTAATTACTACACAGAAATTTCTGGGTAAGTCTTCAAGGTGGCAGGCACCTTGGCAAAGAATGATTATGTTAACTCCCATATAAGTAAACATATTTAGCATCAAAGCTCTCCTCTCTCCATTTCTGTGCCACATAATAAAGCTAATAAAACAAAGCTTAAGGTTTATCCAGTTAGTTAAATGGGACTGCTTGGAAAAAGATTTTACATCTAATCTGGGACTGAAGAGTTACTTGAATAAGCCAGCGTATTCAGCTCTAGACAAGCATTTCTCAACAGGTAGGTCACAACTACTTTGGAGGTCAAAAGACCCTTTTACAGGGTCAAATATCAGATATCTTGCATACCAGATATTTACATTACAATTTGTAACAGCAGCAACAAAATAATTTTATGATTGGGGGTCACCACAACATGAGGAACTGTATTAAAGGGTCCAACATTAGAAAGGTTGAGAGCCTCTGCTGTAGACCTTCTCTGCCCTGGAGGGTCTTGTGCCCTTTTACCCAAGCCCAGTTTAATCAAGTCTCCTTGACACTAACTAGGCATTATCTACATCTGTCACACCCAAGACAAGCACTATTCTTCATTGACACAGAGTCAGGATCTGATTATTATTAGCACAGTTATTGTGTCTCAATGCAGGGAAACTCAGCAGTTATTTGGCAAACTTATACTGAGAATCATAATGTCAGCTCCTATTTCTTATACAATAACAACTTGAAATCCTCCATTGAAACCTAAATGTTTACCAGATTTAAATTTCCCCTTAAGAAACAAAAAAGCCACAGAAATGTTTGGGAAAACTTTTTCCTTACTGAAATTGACATATCAATTTTTTTAAAATTACATCTCCAAATAAAATAAGCATAAAAGTAAGAGATTTAAAGAGATGGTATTTTAGTTAATACAAGCATTTGAACCATTTTACTTCCCTTCCTGTTTCCATTTCTACAAACTTTCTACACACCATAGTCACTTATAGTAACTCCCTCTGTCTCTACAAACAATTTTTTCTTTTACCTGACATTTTTTCATATAATATATTCCCATTACAGTGTCTTCTCCCACAATTCCTCCCATTTTCTCCCCATCTCCCCTCCCAACTCTAGCCATACGCTATCTCTTTTTAGAAAAAAAAAAACAGGAATCTAAGGAATAATGATGAAACAAAACAAAACAGAAATAAAAATATCAGAACAGGACAAAAAAAAAACAGAAGAAGAGTCAAAGAAAAAGCACAAGAAACAAATATAAGCTCAGAAACACACACTTTGCACACACAGCAATCTCAAACAAACAAACAAACCCTAAAACCCACAAAGCTGGAAGCCATGCTATGTAATCAAAGGACTTGTAAGGTTTAAAAAAATTCCCTGATTCAACATTATGAGAAAAAGAACCTCCAAAGATGCTGTTGACTTTGTTTTGTGTTGGCCACCTACCACTGGGCATGGGGCCTACACTTAAAGGTGGTTCGTTTCCCCAGTGAGACTCCCTTAGCGAAAACTAATTTTTCATTTACAAGTGGTTATCAATTGGAGCTAGTGTCTGCATTAGGTAAGCAGGGTGTGTCCACTTCTCTTGTAGCTCTAGAACCCATCTGATGCAGACCCATGTGGGCTCTGTGCCTGCTGCCACAGTCTCTGTGAGTTCACATGTGTATCCATCATGCTGTGCATAGAAGGCCTGTTTTCTTGATGTCCTCCATTCCCTCTGGCTCTCACACTCTTTTCATCTCCTCTTCTCCACAGTTTCCTGAACCCTGAGGGAGGGATTTGATGAAGAAATCCCATTTAGTAAGTTAATGTTCCAAGGTATCTCACTCTCTGTACATTGTCCAGTTGTGGGTGTCTCTATTTGTTCCCATCTCCCATCTCCTGCAGGAAGAAGCTTTTCTGATGATGCCTGACAAAGTCATTGGCCTATGAGAACAACCAAATGTCCCCAGGAGTAATTTTATTGCTCTATTCTGTTAGCAGAACAGAAGTATTTTCTTTTCCCCTGGGTCCCTGGCCTATCTAGTCTCAGATTCTTGGCCACCCAAGCAATGGTGGGTCGGGATTCTCTCTCATGGAGTAGGGCTTCAGTCAAATAAGATCTTGCTTAATTACTTGCAGAAACTCTGTGGCACTACTGCACCAGTGTGTCTTGCAGGCAGGTCACCACTGTAATTCAAAGATTTGTGTGGCTGGGTTGGTGTTTACATGCAGAGTATCTCCTATTACCAAGAACTAGCCTGCAGGGGCAAAGGCTCTCCATAGGCACCAGCTCCACTTCTCCATGTTCAATGAGTTGTGCAGATGTTGTCTTCAACAACAGGGCCTTTAGTTTGTGGACGGCAAATAATAGCCTTAGCAATAACCTTGGGTTGTAGCCTTTGGCCAACAGCTGAATTAAATGTAACCCATTCCTAGTACTGGAAGCTTTATTTGGTGATGAGCGATGGGGGTGCCCTGCCTCCCTTGTTATTTGGCAATTACATTTAGATCAACACCATATGTATATATTTTAGAATGCTTCTACTGTGTTAGGTTTCTATATGATCCCTAGGGTGTCCTTTACTTTTATCTCTTCCTCCTCATGTTCCCTCCACATCCCCACTTCTTCCCCTCTCCCCATTTGTTCCTTATGTTCTACCCGCCCCCATCCATCCACAACTATCGGTTCTACTTACAGGGATATCCAGCCCCCCTCCCCAGTCCCTTACTCTATATATAATTTCTGTAGTTTTATGGATTGTAACTTGCTTATCAATGAGTTAAGAGCTAACATCCACATACAAGTAATGACATACCATATTTCTTTTTCTGGATCTGGGATACCTCACTCAGGATTTTTTTTTCCAGTTCCATCCATTATTTGTGAATTTTGTAGTTTCACTTACTTTAGTCACTGAGTAATACCCCATTTCGTAAATGTACCACATTTTCTTTATCCAATCACCCATTGATGGACAACTATGTTGCTTTTAATTTCTGGCTGTTATGAATAAAATGAATAGCTGAGCAAATATATCAGTAGTAGGCTGAAGTATTATTTGGGTATATGCCCAAGAGTGGTATAGATGGATCTTTTTGTTTAAATTTTATTTTATTTAAGTAACATTTTTTTAAAATTTATTTTACATGCTGACAGCAGTTTCCCTTCCCTCCTCTTCTCAGGTCCTCCCCTCTTCCCATCTATCCCCTTTCCCATCCACTCTTCATCAGTTTCCATTCAAAAAGGGGCAGACCTCTGGATCTTGAGGTAGATATGTTACCATCTTTCAAAGGAAACTCCATGCTGATTTCTATAGTGATGGTACATATTTACACTCCCAAAGGCAGTGGAGGAGTGTTCTTCTTACTCCATATCCTTGCCAGAATGATCTGTCATTTGTCTTTATGACCTTGGCCATTCTGACTTGTATCAGATTGTTTTTCCCTGTGATGGTAAATGTTTCTCTGTTTAGATCTGAACCTCATTTTTTAACTAGATTAATTTTTTATATCTAGTTTTTGGAATTCTTTATATACATTGGATACCAATCCTCTATCAGATATGATAATAGGTAAAACTCTTTTCCCATTCTGTAGTCTGTAATTTAGTCTGAAAGATAGTGTTCTTTGCTGTACAGAAGATTTCCAGTTTTCTGGGGTCCTGTTTGTTAACTGTTTTTAGTGCTTCTGCATTAGGTTTCTGCTCAGAAAGTCTTTCCCTGTGCTGATGAAATCAAGACTATTCTCCACTTTCTCTTCTATCAGATTCAGTGTACCTGGTGTAGATGAATAGTCTTGTTAAATAAGAAACACAGAGCCAATGCAGAGATGAAAGCCCAAGAGGTCAGAGCTAAAAACCTTACCCTTCACTGCTGCTGTTGTCCTCTTCAGCAAGAGAGCTATTTCCTGTCTGTCTGTCTTTTTTATAGACTTTCTATTCTGCCTTCTCATTGGTGGTAAACCCAACCACATGACCTCCTCATCACTGCCTGTCTGTACAGACCTCCAGGTCTTTTATGGTTGGTACTGAGATTAAAGGGGTGTGTCTACATGCTGGCTGTATCCTTGAACACACAAAGATCTGCCTACCTCTGCCTCCCAAGAGCTGAGATTAAAGGCGTGCACCACCACTGCCCAGTTTCTGCTATCGCTTGCTATTAGCTCTGACCCCCAGGCAACTTTATTTATTAACATACAAATAAAATCACATTTCAGTACAATTAAAATATCACCATAACCTGGTCTTATGTTGATATCTTTGATCCATGTGGAGTTGGATTTTGTATAGGGT
Organism: Peromyscus aztecus; assembly: GCA_902168405.1. Lineage (NCBI taxonomy): Eukaryota > Metazoa > Chordata > Mammalia > Rodentia > Cricetidae > Peromyscus > Peromyscus aztecus. Next base: position 46,154 of record CABHPQ010160093.1, read on the forward strand.
GAAAATATTGGTCTATTTGATTTCCTCTACATGAAGCCATCCAGTTTGACCAGCACTATTTGTTGAAGAGTTGAAGATACTGTCTTTTCTTCCAGTGTGTATTTCTGGCTTCTTTATTAAAAAAATAGGTATCTATAGATGTGTTGACTCATTTCTGAGACTTCAGTTCTAGTCCATCGATCAACACGTCTGTTTTTGTGCCAACACCATGCTGTTTTTATTACTATAACTCTGTAGTACAATTTGAGTTCTGGGATGGCGATACCACCAGCAGTTCTGTTTTTATTCAGGAATGTTTTAGCCAATCTGGGTTTTTGTGTTTCACATAAAGCTGAAAATTATACTTTCAAGAAATGTGAAAAATTGTGTTGGAATTTTGATGGGGATTACATTGAATATGTAGATTACTTTTGGTACGATGGCCAGTTTTACTATGTTAATCCTCCTGAACATTAGCATGGAAAATCTTTCCATCTTCTGATATCTTCTTCAATGCCATTAAGTTTTTTATCATACAAGTCTTTCACTTGCTTGGTTAGAGTTACCCCAAGATATTTTATATTATTTGAGGTGATTGTGAAAGGTATTGCTTCCATGATTTCTTTCTCAGTCTGTCATTTGTATATAGATGGGCATTGACTTTTGTGAGTTCATTTTTTATCCTTCTACTCTGCTTAAGGAATTTATGAACTGTAGAAGTTTCCTGGTGAACTTTTTAGGATCATATATATATATATATATTATCGTGTCACCTGTAAATAAAGATACATTGACTACTTCCCTTCCTTTTTTGTATCCCTTTATCTCTTTCAGTTGTCTAATTGCTTTAGAGCACCACATTTAACAGGAATGGAGAGTGGGGACGCATTTTGTTGTTCCTAAATTTAGTGGAAATAGTTTGAGTTTCTCTCTGGTTAAGTTGATGTTGGCTATGGGTTTGCTGTAAATTGCTTTTATTACATTGAGGTATGTTTCTTATATCTCTGTCTCTCCAGGAGTTTTATTTTATGGAGGTGCTAGATTTTGTCAAAGGCTATTTTGGGGACTAATGAGATGATCATGTGTTTTTTGTCTTTCAATCTGTTTATATGGTCGATTACATTTATGAATTTACATATGTTGAACTGTGCCTGTATCTCTAGGATGAAGCCTACTTAATCATGATAGATGATCTTTCTGATGTGTTCTTATATTCTGTTTGCAAGTATTTTATTGAGAATCTTTGTATTTATGTTCTTAAGGGAAATTGTTCTGTGATCATTTTTCTTTGTTGGGTGTTTTTGTGGTTTTAGGTATTGTGGCCTTGTGTACATCCTACTTCACGAATGAGTCTGTCAGATGTGCTAATCCTATAGGCTGAAGATGATGCAGCTGGCTGTTTCCGTCAACTCAGATTTTTTTGGAAGCCACTTGCGTGCTCTTCTTGTTTTTATTTTTTTAGGTAATATTATTTCCTTCTTGGGTCTCTGAGGGAGTTGAAGATTAGATAGTTATAGTTAAAGTTTAGATAGTTATAGTTTTCCTTGTTAAGAATTTTAGAAAAGAAACCCACTAAAGAGGTGTAAGTGTATACATTTGAAAGACATTATAAGATAGTTCTGTTAGTAATGTAAGTTAGGATAGAAAGTGAATCGGGTGCATTTTGGACTTACCAAAATAGGATAGATAATGGAATTATTTTCTCTGAATGTGTCAAATGCAAATGGACTAGACATTGTTTAGGTATTTATTGCTTGTATATATTGTATATAGTTATTGTACTTTTGTATATAGTTTTTTTATATTAGTTATAGTGTTTTTCCTTTTTTCTTTTTATTAAAATAGAAAGGGGGAAATATGGTGATATTTTATTTGTGCTGAAATGTGATTTTATTTATTTGTTAATAAATAAAAGTGCCTGGGGGTCAGAACTCTGTGTGTTCAAGGATATAGCCAGCGTGGAGACACATGCCTTTAATCTTAATACCAACCATAGAGACCTGGAGGTTTGTAGAGACAGGCAGTGACGAGGAGGTCCTGTGGTTGGGTTTACAACCAATGAAAAGGCAGAATAGAAAGTCAATAAAAAGACAGATACACAGGAAGTAGGTCTCTTCCTGAGGGGAAGGACAGCAGCGGCAGCAAGGGATAAGAAGGCGTTTTTAGTCTCAGTTCTTAGTTACTGCTCTGACCTCTTGGGCTTTTAATTCTGCATTTGGCTCTGTGTTTCTTATTTCAGAAGACCATTACATCTTCATTTGGTGCCCACGTGGCAAGGATTCATTAAAAACTGCTTGACTCAGCTTGGTGGCCCGGCTCCCTGCATCCCTGCTCCTTGCCTCAGCCTGGCTCAGCCTAGGCTCCAGGCCCGACCGACCATAGCTACAAGTGGTTACCCACAGCTGGAGCTACTTGCAGCTAGACTGACAACTCAAGCGGCTCAGGCTTAAAAGGAAAAAAAAAAGCCAGTTCTACGAACAACTCGGGCATCCGGCTGCACTGTAGCTGCAGCAGCTACATGCAACTGCAGATAGAGCTGCTTGCGACCGAAAAACCAACTCACGAGGTTGGAGCTTAAGGAAGCTGGAGCCCAGGCTCGACTTGGCTCAAGCGAGAACTCATGGCTGGATTTCAGTTTTTAGCCGGAACACGTGGATACGCCTTTTTCTTTCTTTCTCTTTCTTTCTTTCTTTCTTTCTTTCTTTCTTTCCTTCTTTTTATTCTCCTTATTCTCACTTTGCTGATCTCAATGGTTGCTATGTTGACAAAAATTATATACTGTATTTTTGATCTTAGCCATTCTGACAGATGTAAGATGGAATCCCAGAGTTGTTTTGACTTGCAATTCCTTGATGGCTAAGGATAGTAAACCTTTCTTTTAGTGTTTCTCAGCCATTTGAGATTCCTCTCTTGAGATCTATGACTTATTTTTAAAATTGGATTATTTAGTTTTTGGATATCTAGTTTCTTGAGTTCTTTATATATTTTGGATATTAGCCCTCTGTCAGATGTGGAATTGGTGAAAAATCTTTTCTCATTCTGTGGCTTGTCTTTTTGTCCTATTGACAATGTCCTTAACCTTATAAAAGCTTTTCAGTTTCATTAGGTACCATTTATTAATTGTTGATCTTAGTGCCTGTGCTATTGGTGTTTTATTTAGGAAGTTGTTGCCTGTGCCAATGTGTTCAATGCTATTCCACACTTTCTCTTCTATCAGGTTCAGTGTATCTGGTTTTATGTTGAGGTCTTCAATCTACTTGGTCTTGAGTTTTGTGCAGGGTGATAAGATGTGGATCTTTGCATCTTTCTATGTGCTGACATCCAGTAAGACCAGCAGCATTAATCGAAGATGCTTTCTTTTTTCCATTGTATATTTCTGGCTACTTTACCAAGAATCAAGTGTCCATAGGTGTGTGCATTTATGTCTGGATTTTCAGTTTGATTCCATTGACCCACCTGTCTGTTTTTATGCTAATGCCATGTGATTTTTATTATTACATCTCTGTAGTAGAGCTTGATATCAGGGATGGTGATACTTCTGGAGGTTCTTTTATTATACAGGATTGTTCAGCTATCCTAGGCTTTTTGTTTTTCCATATGAAATTGAGTTTTGTTCTTTCAAGGTCTGTAAAGAATTGTGTTGAAATTTTGATGGGGATTGCATTGAATCTGTAGATTGCTTTTGGTAGGATGGCCATTTTAACTATGTTAATCCTACTGATTCATAAGCATGGGAGATCTTTTCTTCTTTTGGTATCTTATTTAATTTCCTTTGTTAAAGACTTGAAGGTTTTTCATACAGGTCTTTCACGTGTGTAGTTAGAGTTACCTCCAAGATATTTTACATTATTTGTGGCTATTGTGAAGGTTGTTGTTTTCCTGAAGTGACAGCTCATGCTGGTGAGAATGTGGAGCAAGGGGAACACTCCTCACTGCTGGTGGGAGTGCAAACTTGTATACTCACTTAGGAAATCAACATGATGGTTTCTCAGAAAAATTTGGTATTGATCTACTTCAAGACTTAGCTATACCACTCCTGGGCATATACCAAAAGGATGCTCCATCCTATCACAAGGACACTTGCTCAACTATCTTCATAGCAGCTTCATAATTACCAGAAACTAGAAACAACATAGATATCCCTCAACCAAAGAATAGATAAAGAAAATGTGATACATTTACAAAATGGAGTATTACACAGCTGCTGAAAATAATTACATTATGAGATTTGCGGGCAAATGGATGGAATTTTAAAAGAATCATCTTGAATGATGATTCCGATCCAGAAAGACAAACATAATATGTACTCACTTATAGGTGAATATTAGCTGTAAAGCAATGGATAATTGTGCTGCAATCCATGCACCCAGTGAGGCTAAGCAACAATGAAGGCTTAAGGGAAGATGCAAGGATCTCCCTGGAAAGGGGAAATAGAATAGATATCACAGGTGAATGGGGGTGGGTGAGGTTGGAAACAGAAGGGATCAACTGGGGGGGGGTAATGGAAGAAATGACTGGAATTGGGGGCATATCCGGGCAAGGTAGGAACCTAGTGCAATGGAAACTCCATGGAATCTAGGAGAGTAACTCTAGCAAAAACTCCTAGTAATGGGGACTCAGAACCTGAACTGGCCACCTCTGTAACTCGACTAGGCCTCAAGTGGAGGGACACCAACCTAGCCACAAAACCTTGGACCTACAGTTTGTTCTGTCTGTAGAGTGTTCTGCCACCAGAGCCTATCAGAATCTTCATTAGAGAGACTTCATCCAGCAACTGATGGGAGCAGATACAGAGTCCCACAGCCAAACAGTAGGTAGAGCTTGGGGAGTCCTGTAGAGGAGGGGAAGGAAGGACCAGAGGAACCAGAGGGGACAAGGACACCAGAGAGAATCTGGCCCAGAGAATCAACTGACTTGCACTCATGGAGGCTCTCAGAGATTAAGGAGCCTATATGTCTATCTAGATTCTCTACATATATGTTGTGGCTGAGTAGCTTGGGGTTAGTGTGGGATTCATAACAGTGGGAGTAGGGGTGGTTGATGACTCTTTTGCCTACTTATGAGACCCTTTTCCTCCTTCTGGGTTGCCTCATCCAGCCTTGATGTGATGGGATGTACCTGGTCTTATTGTAACATACTATGCTGTGTTCAGTGGATGTTCTTGGGAGGCCTACTCTTTTTTGAGGGGAGATGTGTATCTGGAGGAAAGGGACAGTGGGGGTGAGAGACTGAAGGGAGGGGAAACTGTGGTCAGGCTGTATCTGAGAGAAGAGTGAAAACAATCACATCCTGATTTCTGAGAGACCTGAGCCTCTAGAAACTGTCCCTGTCTCCTGTTTGGGTGATTATATACATTTATCACAGTCACAACTGAAAAAAAAGTATCAAAGGACACTAACATAGGACTACATATTCTTTATTTCTTCACCATGAAGAAATAGTTCTTGCTCTTACCCTTCAGAGCTGTTCATCTCTGAAAGACAGGAAATCTACTTGCTGGCTATATATTCCCTGACCATATCCATTGGTTGTAGTTCAGTAGCACCCTTCCTGATTCCTTGCTAAGTAGGCTTTTAAAGCCATTAGATCCAACATCTCCAGTTGTGTAGAGAGTATAGTTAGAGTAGGGGGAGGGGGTAAAGGATATCCCATGGATCACTGAAAAGCAAGATCACTCTTGCTTCCCACTCAGGCATTTTTCTTACTGGAGACATGACATGAGACAAAAGGCTCTGATTCATTGTGTCCACTATACTCACTCCATGCAGTGTGTTGTCTCTGAGTAGTTGTTTCATTGTCACTTATAACAGGCCATCCCAATGTTTCATCATAACATCTGCTACTGCATTGTCTTAGTTACTTTTCTATTCTTGTAATAAAACACCATGGCCAAGGCAACTTATAAACCAAATGGTTTATTTAACCTATGGTTTCAGTGGGTTAGAGTCCCCATGGTAGAGTAAAGGAAAAGCTGAGAACCCATCAACAGGTAGGAGGCAGAGGGAGAGAGGAAGAGAGAGAGAGAGAGAGAGAGAGAGAGAGAGAGAGAGAGAGAGAGAGAACTGGAAATTACAGGAGTCTTTTTTGGAACCTAAAAGTTTATCCATTGACACCTTCTCCAATAAGGCTATACCTCCTAATCCTTTTCAAACAGTTCCACCAATGGAGGATGAAATATTCAAATATATGAGTCTGTGGGTTCATTCTCATTCAAACTGCCATATGCATGCTGCAGTTTCAGATGTCTTTGATTCCAGAGACTAGCAGTCCAATGTGTGAATTACTTTAAATTTCAAATATCTCAGTACCAATTACGCTTGTGTAAATAGGGGAAATAACTTCAGCATGAATCCATGGACTCAATATGTAAACTGTAAGATAGAATTTGGTGAGGACTTCATTTAGCACATGTCTTATATATAAACATACTCTAAGACGAGAAGCATGACAGTATTTCAAAGAATCTAGAAATTCTGTATTTAATGTTTTTGAGAATCTAGACATTTTGTTCGATCAAAAACTGTATCCAGCATCCCTAAATGCATTATCATCTATCCCTTCTCAGTGTAATTTTTTTTTTAAAGAAAATTACAGCAATATCTGTTTGGGATAGTGCCAAGGAATCATTTGCACTTCCCATTCCTGTAATGGTGCAGGATAGTCCTCCTGGGGACTTGACAGTTTTTTTTTTTTTTTTTTTTAAGGTCATGCTGGTACTGAATTGAATTATGTTTTGGAAATGGGCAAGGACTGTTTGTCTGGGGTTTTCATATAAAGTTGCTTAAGCTTTGAAGAATACTTTTTACCATAGATAGGGTTGGTTTTTTTTATGATAATCACTCTCTTCCAAGATTTTAACTAGGTTACCACACTGTATTCTTTCCCCTATGATTCCTGATGGAAAAGAGATTAATTTTATGGAGACTCATTTTAATATGGTCATTTGCTTTTTTCTTACTGTTTCCATGATGTTTAGAAAACATTTTGAGTCGGGTGGTGGTGGCTCAGTCCTTTTATCCCAGTATTCGGGAGACAGAGGCAGGTGGATCTCTGTGAATTTGAGGCCAGCCTGGTCTACAGAGTGAGTTCCAGGACAGGCTCCAAAGCTACACAATTTGATTATATTATTTCTAACATGTATTTTTTAGTTTACAGCATTTTGCAGCTTATTATTCAATACATTATACAATTATATTCTTTGTGTTTATACTAGCTATGACATCATTTGGGACAGGACACAACTATGAATTATAAATGTATCTCTATTGTCATTTTTACTTTGGAAATTTTAAAGTATTTTGGAGTCTTTGAGTAATGGTATGGTGTGAAAACATGGTAGTTTGGAAAAGAGATAATGGCTGTTTGAGTTTATAAAAAAATGTGTAGACCAATGCTGTTCAGTCTATCATTTGGTCTCCAATTACAAGCATTTACCTTTTTTAGGAAAAGCTAGGTAGTCAAGGTCTACTAATGTTTTGTCCAAGGCATTAACATTTGGAGTTACTTGTTTTTTTTTTTTTTAATCGCTGTTGTGGATTTAAATATTGCATTTTTTTATTATTTTGTTAAAAATTTTGTACCTTAGTGATAAAATTTGACAGTGCCCTACTATACTGGAACAGCACATTCTTCATCTCTATTGACATTGATGTATATGTGACCCATATTATCTCATTGATTGAATCACCAACAAACAGGTTAAACATACTGGTACTAGTTGAAAAATACAGATATGAATCCAACTGGAACTCTGTGGTCAGTGATGTCCTTTGCAATTCTGTGAACCAGCTTTCTCCTGGAGGCTCCAGGTCATCTCAGTTTACGTCATATATTCCTATTTCCAGTGAATAGCATTTTAAGGCTCTGTTTTGAGCACCCAGTTTTCTTTGCATGTGGGGAAGTATAAACTGTTCAGAGATGGTTTTCCATGGCAAAGATGCTGTGAGAACTGATTGGTTAAATATATAAAAAGAGTTCTATGTGCTAACAGCCACTGATTGATTATAAGCTGAGGTTACAAGAGTACTTCTTTATATGTATTTTGCTGACTTTGGCATACTGCCTTTCTCTTTTTTTCCTTATGATCTTATGAACTCCTCTCCCTCATCCCTATCCAATTAATTTTGTCATTACAAGGGAGATCTGCTTGCATGAAATTTATTTTTTAATGACTTAGTAGATTAATTTGGAAGATGAGAGTGTATTACATTTCCCAATGAGTAGGTAGAAAATGAGGTCAGCACTTGGAGTCTAGAGGTCTTGATTTTGTACCCCATGAACCAATAGGACTTTATCATCCATGACCAGGGTCCCAGACTTACTCACTCATTGGAATAAGGACGTATACCATCACTTCCCTGACTCTGGAGTATTGACTGTGCAAACTGTCAGAGTATCTTGAAGGTCCAAATTCCTTTTCCATTGCAGTGGCCTTTCTTTCCTTGGGCACTCAATTACTCAAATTATAGAGTTAGCAGTGACTTTTCAATTTTCAAAAGCTAATTGAATGTAGTCTCATGAGATGCAGAACCTGGATGCTCTGGGGGAATCTCTAATTCTGCTGAGACTTTGTAATCAACACCAGACACAGCCCTAAACCGTTTTCCATAAAGGCAACAGAGCAAAGGGAGTTTGGTGAGAGATTATAACTTCCTTTGAAATTTCTGGTTTTGGTCAATGCTAAACCTAGTCTGGATATTCACTATACATGCCAAGGTCTATTTCAAGGAGTTAAGGATGATCTCAAGGTCCTTTAGGAAGTTCTTTGTAGCTGAGAAAAAGACTAAAGGACCTGGCAGCTAAAGGTGGCAGGAAGGGGAATCTGGGTAATAAATATATTAGAATAAGCTGTACCCTGCTCTATGCTGCTGTATGGAATAATGACTTTCAAGCTCTGTGTTGTCCTTGATTACTCTGTTTTCAAAGCAGTTGGCTGTGTTTGGAGTGCAAATTGTGAGGCAGTATAATTATTTTGTTTGTGCAGAGACAACTATTACTGATACAGATTGATGAGTAACTTACTCATGCAAGTTAAAAAAAAGTGTTTCCTATGGGTTGGTCAATACAGATCAGGTACAAATGAGCACATAGTCAAGAGAAACTAAATCAGAAAGACTAGTCCTGTGTACAGAATAAAAGGAGGCATACCTAACTTTGGTGTATAGTGGTACCCACCAACCTGTCACTTAACTTACTTACTCTCTCTCTCTGTGTGTGTGTGTGTGTGTGTTTGTTTGTGTGTGTGCATCTGTCTGTCTGTCTCTCTCTGAGTGTATATGTGTGTTTGGGTGTGCATCTGTCT
>CABHPQ010160094.1:4330-22289 GCA_902168405.1 Peromyscus aztecus
TCTTTCCTTTCTTTTTTTTAGCACAGGGTCTCTCTAAGTATTCCTGGCTGTCCTGGACTTCACTGTATAGACTAGGCTGACCCTGAACTCAGAGATCCATCTGCCTCTGTCTCCCAAGTTCTGGGATTAAAGCATGCACTATCATAGCCTGGCTAAGTGTGTCTTTACTTTTTTTTTATTTTATTTTATGTGCATCGGTGTTTTGTCTGCATGTATGTCTGTGTGAGGGTTCTCTGGAACTGGAGTTACAGACAGCTGTGAGCTGCCATGTGGGTGCTGGGAATTGAACCCAGGTCCTCCGGAAGAGCAGTCAGCGCTCTCAACCACTGAGCCATCTCTCCAGCCCCCAGGTGTGTCTTTACTTACAGCACTTCTGTCAGGAATTGTTCCCTTTGAAATAATATTATAATACTCTTATCAAAAACACAAATGAATTTCTAATCATTTATGATAACCTTTCAGCACAGTTATTTTGTGTGCTATACTGAATCTTTTGACGTCAATATACAAAAATAATATTGTTTCTTTAAAAAAAATATTTTATTAACAGGGGATGGAGAAAATTCCCAGCAGTTAAGACCACTCATTGGATTCCCAGCACACACATGATGGCTCTCTACCATCTGTAACTCCAGTTCAATTAGAACCACAACTATCTTCTGGCCCCCAGATGCACCAGGCACACATGTTGTGCATAGACATAGAAGCTGGCAAAATACTCATATACATTGTGATGAAAAAATAAATATTAAAAAAAAAACATTTCTTGTTGTTGTTGTTGTTGGTGGTGGTGGTGGTGGTGGTGGTGTGTGTGTAAGTCAGAGGACAACATGAGGGAAGTAGTTTGCTATTTCTACCATATAAATCACAGGGATTAAACTTAGGTGTTCGAGCTTGGTGGCTAATGTTTTTTACCAGCAGAGCCATTTCAGTATCTCCAGAGTGTTTCTTAAGGGTGTGTCTTTAGTAGATCATTCACTGGAAAATCTTCAGTGTTCATTCTCATACAACCACTCAATAGGCTGCAATGATGTTCTGGTTTGGAGTTCTTATTTTCAAACTATGTATAAAACCCTCTCTTCTGCTATTTACTAACAGTTTCTCGGTATGGATGGTGAATAGCGATGGTGGAGACTTCAGCAAAACCTCTGATTCTAACTCTAGAAAGATGCTCAGCAGTTTAGATCTTTGGCCATTCTTCCAGAAGTCCTGACTTGAGCTGCTAACATCCACAAGGCAGCTCACAACCATCTGTAACTCCCAAACCAGGAGATCCAACACCCTTTTCTGGACTCCTAGGCACTGCATGAATGTGGTATATAGACATACATGCATGCAAAACACAAACAGACATAAAGTAAAATAATGAAAAATAAAGTATCTGCTTCATCCCCCAACTCTAAAAGAGGAATTAATATAACACAAAACTGAGAGTCATTCCAGGACTCCAAGGATTACTTGTCTCCAACAAGAAAGATTGTGATCCTCTCCCCTGGATTCTTTCTCCACTTTCCTCTATGCTATATCATATTTCTTAAGTTTAAGTGTAGTTTGTCTTGACCTTGACTTTGTGGAAAGCAGGGATGTAGTGAAGCCTTATAGATTGCATACTTAAACAAACCTTTTCTTCTTTGCTGGAGAGATTCTACTTCATGTATGATGATGATGCTGTACACCATCAACACTGCACTCATCATTACATGTTTAGTGGTAAAAGGGTACATCATGCTGATGAAGAGTCACCAGCTCTCTTTCTATCTCTCTGAAATTTCCCATTTGCTGTCAAGAAAATACATATCTTGACAGAAAAATATCTTAGACCTATATTAAAAGGGTTTCTGGTGCTCAAGTTTCTATTAAAGGAACAGAACTGACAGAATGAATATACATGAATATGAGATTTAGGGCAGTTGAGATGGTTCAGTACACTAAGTGCTTAGTTCACACAAACTAAGGTTTGTATATTCAAGGAGGGTAAATCATAGTGTCTGGAGGAAAGAAAAAGAAGGGAGAAAATCATGTGACTATACTATAATTTCAAAACTAAAAAGTAATTATGAAAGAATCTTATTCACAATGAAACTGATGACAAAAATTACCAATAAGATAATAAAAGTGATTCAAATTTAGATTTGTAAAAAGATTCCATGTTGATTGTAGAGCCACAATCTTTTCTTGACAATATATCTCTCCTCTGGGAATCTAAAATAGAGGAGAATCTCGGGGAAGTCTCTAAAGAGTGAGTTCAGTTTCAATTTAATTAAAGAGACATCCAACAGAGACTAGCTGTTTCCATTTTCTTTTTGTGACAAGACAGTGTCCATGAGGCTGTGGAACAAAACAGTTTAGCTCAAAAAATGATGGTCTGATTCCTCATTCTAGCTACTTAGAATTGAGTGCCAATGAAATCCAGAAGGTCATCTGATTTTACCAGGTGATCTACAGGGCCATTTATAAGAGATTCACTCATTTATTCATCCATTCTTGAATATGACATAATGAAGATGTAATGAAAGATACTATAATTAAAATTCAGTAAAAGTCATCAACATTTATCCCACAACTTCTGGTGTCCTGCTGTCCTATGTGGGATTTCATGGTCCTCAGTTCATCAGAGTAACTTTTTGCCTTCATAAGGTGACCCAAATAATGTATTTCCAATAGAAAATTGATTTTAAATTAAAGTATTTATCTTTTACTGTACCTTGTTGTATGGTATCAGTTCTTTCCCTTGATACTGAATAGCACAGACAATGTTTAACTCACAGGCAGCCTTGTGATCACTAAGGGCAAAATCAACATCAATAGAGTGGACTCCTTTTAATAGCATATTCTACACTTTGATGTATTATGGCTTTATATTAAATGACTTGGTACCCTTGTACTATAAAAAGTTCTACATTATTTTATCTGGTAGTAACCTCATTATAAGACAGGGAGAAGGTAGCATCTATGAATCTGGAAATGCACTTTTGACATGTTTGCAGCTCTGTTTAACACTCTCTTATTAATGTTTCTTTAATTAATGATGACAAGAATTGGAATGTATATATGTTTGTGTGTGACTGTGTGGACATTATTCTTCTTTATGTCTCTGACTGCTGGGAAGAAAGAATAATTCCATTCTGGGTTTTTAGACATTGATGTGAGATGTCTTTCCATATGCTGTGAATATGTGTTGCTCCCACTGGTTAATAAATAAAGCTGCTTTGACTTATAGCAAGATAGGAGATAGACAGGTGAGAAATAGAAGAGAGATACAGGAAGAAAAACGATGGGGTCAGTGGAGACTCTGAAAGCTGCCACCTGAGAAGCAACACGTAATAGAACACAGATAAAGCCATGAGAGATGTGGTGATACATTGATTAATAAAAATGGGTTAATTTAAGATAAAAGAGCTATTTAGTAATAAGCTTGGGCCATAGATCAATCAGCTTGTAATTAATATAAGTCTCTGTGTGTTTGTTTGGAACAGAACAGTTGTGGCACACAGAAAAACTTCCCACTACACAACATAAGCATATTTTTTTGGACTTTTAAACATAAGCACACTAGTATCTGGTACTGATCACTGTGAATGCAGCTTTTCCTTTAGATTCCCCAATAGACAAAGCCCAACCCTGTTTTCATTTTGCCCATCTTACCAGCAGAGGGCACCATTAACAGGTATCTTTCAATTCAGTATCATCAGCCCTGAAGCTGCAATCATTGTAACTATAGAAAACAAGCAGTCTCTTGGCTCTTGATCAACTAGGTCCCCAGGAAAATCTCCAAGTCTTTGCTTACTTCTTTTAGAGTTCTCTTGGAACTGACTACACCCACAGTTAGCCTACTGAAACTGGAGATCCAGCAATCCACTGTCCAGGGGAACAAGGTTGTCCTAGAACTCTGACTTCTAGCAACTGTCTCCTCTGTTCAGTAGGATCCATATCCACTGGTAATTTGTTATAGTCATAGTACCAAAGCTGATTGGAGTGGATGTCCCACAGGATGGAAAGATGGATTAGCAGTTAAGAGCATTTCTTGCCCTTGTAGCAGACCCAGGTTCACATGTCAACATTCACATGATGGCTCACAACAACTGGGAACATCAATTCCATTGGATGTGTGGCCCTCTTCTAAATTCCCAGGGCACCAAACATCCATGTGGTGCACATATATACATGCAGACAAAACATACATATACATACAGTAAAATAAATAAATTTAAACAAATTAAAATAAAGGATTGGATGTCTCTCATTCTCTGTAGGTCCAAGAAAATTATTGTGCTTTTGAGGTTCTCTTGAGGACCAAAGCCTAATTTAAGGACTGACCTGAAGGAGATATCCTATCCGTTAACCACAAGGAGGCTCTTTGATTAATGTACTGATTTACTTGTTTTAGGTAACACAGAAGATAATTTAGTGCCATTACTGCTGAAATATAAAAACAGTCTTCACAAGAATAATGGACTTTTTTTTCATTCTTAAGAGAGAATAAGACTAGCTACTAACTCCTAACCATAAACAATGAAAGATGAGACCACAGGTTATCTTGAAAGAAGTCATTTACTTAGAAGTGAGTGCTCAGAAAAGCATATGTTACAATTTTATTTCAATAAATCTTAGGTCACTGTCTCTTAATGTGCATATCTATTCAAAAAATATCTTTATTTTTTGCCTAATCTTTGATACACAATGAAAGAAGTCTTTTATGATGGGAGGAAAGGGGGTTCTCTTTTTTAAGGAAGATTTGGGAGAACCCCAACTTCTTCATGGATTCTTCTTAACTTCAAAGTTTAGAAGAACATAACTAAATTTGCTCAAAAATATAGCCAATTTTTGATTAAAATTACACACAAATTTTCAGACTCAGGAGCTGTCCTTTAATAACTAAAATATAATTTATTTGATAAGTGTGTTCAGATATTTCCAGATAATAATATGGCAGAACAGAAAACAGTAACAAAGCAGAGTGCATATTGAGAATGGTGCTTTTTCAGATAAGTGCATCTTCATGAACATACAACCTAGGTTTCTCTTCAATCGAACATGAGGAACAGTTCTGGACAAATGAAAGTTTACAAAATCAGTACCTGTGTTTCTATCCTTTTTACTACGGTGGGTTACTATCTTTTTCCTACTCTCCTGGTGATGGTATCTGTGTTGACTATTGCAGAAATGTCTGTGAGCACACCCAGGTTCCATGTCACACAGTTTAATGCTGTTTTCCAAGTGCAGGTCAGAGCTGAGTGGCTTCCAAGAAAACAGGAAGCAAATTATTGATCTAAAAGTTCTCTGAAAACTTTATAAACACTCATCATCAATACAGTTTTATTATGGATGAGTTAAGCCTCAAACTGCTCAGTAGTTTTGGCCTTGCTTAGAGGATCAAGTTAAGTCAGGCTTCCCATAAATAAATAGGCATTACTCTGGGTCAGAACTATACATCACAAATGAAGAAAAGAAAAAGAGAATTTTCTTCCTCATCTGTGTAATATCTACAACTAAGTGTATTCTAGGTTTGCCCTAAATAAAGAACAACATGGGTTTATAAAACAAGAACATCAAGACTATATCTTGCTATTTGCATACTTCATCCTCAGAAACCACAAATGGTTCACAGATGAGGAAGAGATGTACTTATGAGAAGAGCAGTAATTAGCCCGAGACTGAGATTAGAAAGCACAATGGATTTTCAGGTGCCGATTTTCAGCCTCCTACTAATCAGTGTCACAGGTAAGAGAGGGGAGGGAATTTAAGCTCAGAATCCATAATCCTTTTCCCTGGGGGAAATTTGAGTCTAAGATAAAAAAAAAATCATTTTCTTTCTTCTAAACATTGGGAGGCATGAAGTTATTTTTATATCTCTGTGTCTACTAACATTTCTTTCTTTTCCTCACTTCCCCCTGATCATAGTGTCCAAAGGAGAAATTGTGCTCAACCAGTATCCAGCATCCATGGCTGCATCCAGGGGGGAGAAAGTCACCATCACCTGCAGTGCCAGCTCAAGTATAAGCTCCAATTACTTGCACTGGTACCAGCAGAAGCCAGGAGCCTCCCCTAAGCTCCTGGTTTATAGCACATCCTTTCTGGCTGCTGGAGTCTTAGGTAACTTCATCGGCAGTGGGTCTGGGACTTCTTATTCTCTCACAATCAGCTGCATGCAAGATGATGATGCTGCCACTTACTACTGTCAGCAGGGGAGTAGTAGCCCACCTGCACAGTGCTACAGACTGGGACAAAAACCTTTGCTCCCTTGGGCCTAGCTGCTTCCTCCTGGAGAAGAAATGTGGCCAAGAGTTTGACTGACATGTGGCAGGATCTCCCAAATTTTCTTTAAGGAACTAGTAATGTTGTTTAGAGATATATACTTTTACATATTTTAATGCTTCTTATATCTAAAAATTTTATATGAATCTGGTAAATCCTTTTACCTCCACCAATTATATTGGTTGTATTTATGATGAAAGATTTTCTCATGAAAATGTGCCTAGAAGGTACCTGGCTACAGTAAATTGGGTAGGGATCAGGGTCAACAAATTGTGTTTGTGTATGTAATTCTTTTTAAATTGTAATCAACACTAGCAATGCTTACAGGTGTCCCAGCAACCTTGGTTTCTGGGAGTGTGAATTTGTTCACCTACTGGGATGTGGGGCTTCTCAGACTGCTGGGTTTCCCTGCAGTTCTAAGGCAGGTTTGGACAGGCCCATCAATGTATCCAGCTGTGTGACTAGGTGGCTTCAGTATTTTTTTTTCCTGGCTATGAAGAAATTGAAATTATCCAATGTCTTGGCATAGACTAACATTATAAGTGAGACAGCAGGGCATTTCAACAAGTTATTTCTGCAGGGCATTAGTGGATATAGCATTAAAGTGATTCTATGAAGCACTAGTTTCTGTGAATGATAGCACACTATTGACTAGCTGACTTATTTAATTATGTATTTATTTATTTGCTCATTTATACAACAAAATTTTCTCATATTTTCTCCTGCTCTGAATCTTCTCAGATCCTCCCTCCTAGGTGTCTTCTATGATGAAATGTGGTGGTGATACTTCGGCACCTTCAATCACTGATCTAGGGACCGGTGAGTATGGATTCACCAACAGGAAGACTTCATTGTCTGTGGCATACATGGGGACTCTGGTAGGCCTCACACTTTCATTCTTACAGTCACAGGAAATCCCCATGTTTACAAGTTGATCTCAAATGGTGACATTCAGTAGTCCACACAGAGTGCTTCAAGTACTTCTTTACAATGTCATGTGCATTTTGGGGTACCTTAGTGTCTCCACGGTATCCCTGGGTACTTCAGTGCTCTCCTTCTAGTAATCTAGTTGGACAGCACTTGTTTATTCTGCACTTGGTTCTGTTTGTTCAAGGACAGTGCAGTAGGCTCCTCCCCTCAGTCATTTTACTAGAGGTCGCCAGGAGCCTTTGCACCTGGTTTCTGCTACCTCCCCTCATCTCAGGATCTTCTCTGGCAGGTTGTTCTCGTTCAGGACATTTGCTTACTAAAAGTAAACTGCATCTATCTTCCTACTAAAAGTAGTGTCCATCCTCCTGTGTCTTCTCACTTTCATTAACTGACCATTTCTCTGAAACTGTCCTGTTAATTTAAACTTGATATTCTCTTCTCTCCAAAAAAGAAATAGTTCATGGGAGTCATATATGTTAATATCATTCTATTCTAATGGAGAATCTCTGAAGCAAATTACTATTAATGAAACTACTAAGGCAACAGAAAACTAATGATTGGATGTTTAATTTTTCTTTACATTTATTTATTTATATTTATCTGAATGTATGTGTGTGGACACATATGTAGAAGTCAGATGACAATATCTGGAGTCAGATCTTTACCGTGTAGGTCACAGGGGTTGAGTACAGTTTGTCAGGCTTGGTGGCAAGCATCTTTACCTGCTGAGCCATGTCTCCCACCCTTAAATTTTTTTTAAATTCTTAAGAAATAATTCAAAGACAACACTGGATGATAGAAAAACTTCAAATGTTCATGGGTTGATAGATTTAATATTGTGAAAATGATCATCCAACCCAAAACAATTTACAGATACAATATAGTAATCCCTATCCTATCAAAAACTACATAGAAAAAAGTTTTAAGATTCATATGGAAACTCAGTATAAAGAATAATGCTAGGGTACTATCATAACCAATCCTAAGTTATACTATAAAGTTAGAATAGTAAACACTATGGCCTTTAGTACAGAAAAACTCATAGATGATTGAAACAGATTTGAATACCCAGATTATGTCAAAGCAACTAGAGCCAACTGTTTAACAAATATAGGAACACACAATCACAATCCCACAAACAAGTGAACAAAAAGGAGAAAAAGTGTCGCCAAAACATGCTTCTGGGAAAAAAATTGATGTACACATACAGAAAATGAAACTAGATTCCTATCTTTCAGTCCTACAAAAATGAACTCCAAAATGTTCAAGTACTTTAATTTAAATCTGAAACTGAAAAGTTTGGAATTTATGGAATATTCTGTGTCAGGGAGTGAGCTAAAACTTGTGCAAGCAGGAAAGAACTCTCTACATAGGCGTGGGACTGTGTTGCCTTGAATGAGAATGACTCCATATCTGTGCTGCTGGGATAAGAGAGAAGAAATACAATTGCAGACAAGGGAAACTTATTGGAATTTCCCTCCCAAGTTTCCCAATGAACTTCAAAGCCTATCTGTACTTGAAAACATTGGATTGTAGGGATGCTGGGAGAAGCATCTGTAGCATCTGAGCCTCAATATCTGCTGATCTGAATGGTTTATATCATGAGTTATATCATTGGTAGATGGTAACGCATAGTACTATTGACAGTAATAAGTTACAATTCCTTCAGACTATTAGATACTTACACTGAGTGAAATCTATCCCAAATCCACAGTCACTGAGCTAGCTTAAGTCCCAAATGATAAACTGGATATGAATACAGTAGAGCAGAAGTTGGGAGCTTTCTTAGGTTCTGCTGATGCAGCTCTAATCTATTACTAACACTTTAATTTGCCCCATAAGTGATGGTGACTCTATCTTTGAGAGATGCAGACTGGGAATATGCTGATTAAGTCATATGGTGATGACTGATTGAAAAAATTAAAATCATCTATCATTTAAAAATTTTTATAATTTTGGCTGTATCTTTCTTTGTTAAATTAATAAATCAATTTCAGACTAATGCAATAGCAAGCCTTAATAAAAGAAGTTATCCTCTTCATTGAATAGTAGTTAATACAGAGACTGATTGATGATCATGGTGTATGAAGCAAGTGACTACTGAGTGCTTATCCATAAAACAAACACCATGTCACCCACTGTAAGGCATGGGGAACCTGAAGAAGATGGTGAAGAAAGAATGTAAGAGCCAGACAATGAGGAAATGGGCTAGGAACACACATGGCAATTATGACAACACAAGAGCTTCAGTGGTCTGAATGATGTCTGCACAGCACTGGGCTCATTAACATTCAATCATAGATGGACTAGAAAAGCTCATGTTCATTGAGAGCTACTCGGGAAGGGGAAGGCATTACTTTCTTGGATGCAGCCATTGGTGAACTACTCATACTTTGGTGGAGAACTTCATACTTATGCCAGTGCTTGTGGCCCTGGTGAAAAACAGTGGGGTACAAGGAAAAAGCAAAACACAAGTCATGAGGAGTTGGGAATCTTTTGGCAGGAGTAGGTGGTGGGGGGGGGAGAAAGAGAATAAATGAGGGTGGAGAGATTAATGTAAATGAGATATTATATAGATTAGTGAAACTGGTGATGAGTAAATTAATTAAAAATGCATTTTAAAATATAATTACCAGTAAGAAGAATAAAAAGAAGATGGAGAAAGAACTAAAATGTAAGTATTATGATTACTTTGTGAAGTAAATATCCTTTTAAACAGAGATCAATCTTATATCAATCATTGAAGATATTACTAGAATATATTCTTTTAACTTGGATGAGAAGAACTATTGAAGATAAACTATCCACCGGGATCATCAGGGAGATGATTGGGCAGAGAGAAGGAAGATTCTCCAAGTAAGGCGCTACAGGAAGATGAGAGTGTCACTGGCCAAAATGTGGAATTCACTGATAGGTCTGAGGACCAGTTCTACAGCCTCTATCAGATATGCACTGTGAGAAAAACAATGTTATTGTTTTTACAGTTACAACTTTCCTTAACATCAAATATCCCCTCACCTAAAAAGGCTAATGATTGCTTTAGAACTCTCTTTCATCACATTTAAAGCTATCCCTGCTTGAAATGGCCACACTGAGTTCTCTATTGCCATAGAAGTCCAAATAATGTCTATGTGTCCCAAATCCTAGTCCGTTATAACTCTGGAGTTGTTATCATGTCTGTGCTTTGAGCTCAGCAGAAAGGAAATTAAGTCACAGCTGAGATTCCCAGCTCCATTTCCCAAAATCTTCCAGTGACTTTCAAAGTCTGACTGAACTGAGAATTGTCAGCAGGCAAGAAGATGAGGACCAGCCCATGGGGCCTCCTATCCTCACACTTCAGCTTCCTTGGGCAGGCAGTGTTATATTATGGCTTGAAACATTGTGAGAGGGTTACTATAATACTGTTGATAGTAATAAGTGTAAACATCTTTAGATTCTAGGGTGCTGAAGGTGAGTATGAAGTGTGTCCCAGATATATTGCTGCTGAACCTTGATGGGCCACTAAATTGTACATTGTATGAACTATATATAAGTTAAGAGATTTTCCAAATTTCTACTGGTACCTGAATAAGTAATTACAAATATGCTAACATGCTCTACAATTTATGGTTCATCTGCCTCATAGAGAAGCACAGATGGAAGATGGAGACTGTGCTATCTGGATATCATATTTCATATCTCAGATGAAAAGTATACAAGTAATACAGTAAACTAAGTTAATGAACCCTCTGCTGAAGACCACAATGAGCTAGAACATCATTTGTATTGACTTCCTTTCCTGGGAAAAGAGCATCAGCAGCCTCGGAGCTGAACAGTTCTCTTCTAGGCCTGCTGAGATCTGGCTGAGACCCACTACTATATCATCTGTAACTTGTCTATTAAGAAGTGTTCTCGGTAGTGAGCTGTGCTCTAGGTATATGCAGATCTTACAGGCTTGGCATGGATGGTCAGTTTCCGGATTAGTTGGGCTCAACTCAGGACCCTAGTTGTCTCAGAGTACCACAAATTTCCGGTAGAAAACATCTTATTCTCTGGGAGACTTTTTCTACAAAAAGTCATTTTAGAGGAAATATTCAACATGAATTGAACTTTGCCCTAGTTGTGTAATTTATTTCACAAGAAATAAACATAATATTCTTGTTTCTGAAGGATGTCTAGTAAACGTTAGAGTCTAAGGCTATAATGTTTCATATTCTTATCAAGTATGTGTGGCTGATATTAGTGAATATTTTATGCTATATTTATAAGATTTCTGTCATGAAGTGTTTCAATTCATATAATTTAACTGATCACTTAAAATGTCTGCCTCTAAAATCATCAAAATCATTTTGCAATTGATCTAGGTCAATTCATTGTATCTTTTTATTAAAATTTTATCACATTTCTCTATTTTGTAATGATGAACTGTCATGGAGCACATGTGAAAGCCTAAAGATGACTTGTGGGAAGTTGGTTCTCTCCTTCATGTCATTCCAGGCACTGAAACCAAATTGTCAGGCTTAGCAACAAACGCTTGTACACATTGAGCTGTCTCATAGGTTACACTGTTACTCTTTAAAATATAAGAAAATTACTGATTATACCCATGACAATGTCATGTTACTTCAATGAGTTTTTCACCCAGATTTAAAATTTTCTAAAACTGTAGGTCTCTTATGCACCCAAATTGAATAGGTTCCTTGGTTTGGGGATGTCAATACTCTACCTTCCTTCCTGACATTTAGTAATGTTTTACATGGTTTATACATACAGTGTATGATTAATTGTGTAACAACTCAAGGCTACAATATAAATCTTTCTATGCAACTCAAAGTCAAATGATCTCAGCAGGAATTCTGGAGGAACCCAGCCTTTCTGACTTTTATTTTATCTCAGTGAGAATTCTGATCTGAGGAACACTAAGATAATCAATGTGGGTGATTTGAAGTCAGTGATGTTAGGTGTACTAGTTAGAGTAGATAAGAAGGTTCATATAAATGAAGAGGGATTTTCCTCCCAGAAGTAGTGGGTCTCCTCTTCACTCAGAAAAGATTAATTCTTGTTACCATTTGGTGTTTTTGAAAAGAAAAATGGGATATTTTACTGCATAAAAAAATATTTAGTAGATCTGTTTCTCTTAGGTGACTGTTCTGTAAGTGATATATAACCTGGTGAGATCCTGTGCCATCAGCATGTGAGACTGACTCGGGCTCTCAGATTCTCAGTGGAAGAGAGGAGGGTTTCCTTGGCATGTTTGTTTATTTATTTCTTGTTGAGAGAGCAGGTAAAGTTTACAAAATAGAATATTACAGGGAATGACCGAGTCAGAGGGAAGGACCAGAATGAAGCAAAGTTCAGTCCAAACCACTGTTTGTTGTGTGAAATGAAAAGAATCAATGTGAGCTTGAGAAGCTTGGAGGAAGGTGGAATTTGTAGAAATAGAATTCTAGGCCAGGAAGCTCTGTTCCAGAGACCTTGGGGAGCTGTGACTTTCACATCTTTCTGGATCTGTCCCTCTTCCACTTTTGTATGTTGTGTTCTTCTCTCAGACTAGAGGATCATATAAAAAGGATATATTTCAGGTCTGAAAGTACTTCCTTGGCATTATTGACAATGTGATTATGTGCAAGTTGCCTGTGTGTTCTGAGGACTGAGTACATCCTCTCTAATGTGGACACTAAGATATCCATGAACCACAATGAAACATGATTTTATAATTTACAAATGATGTCATACATAGTATTCTATTTTACATACCACTGAATATTTTAGAGCTGAGGTGCTATGGAAGATATTATTAGCTATATGTCATTTTCAAAGTCATCAATGTTCTTTATGTAACTACCATGTGTTCTACACTTTTACTATGGAATTTCAAACACTTTCTTTCTACCTAATAAAAATCTTCCCTCTCTTCATATACAGCATTGGAAAGCTGACCTCAGAAATTATAAAATGAAACAAAAAGGCAACTTAAACTGAAGTGTTGTGGGATATCTTTATGCAGGCTGTGAGTATGTGTTTCTCTCATTGGTTGATAAATAAAGCTACTTTGGCCTATGGCAAGGCAGGATACATCAAGGTGGGAAATCCCAGCAGAGATACAGGAGAAGTGTGGAGTCTGGGAGATGCCAACCAGCCATGCAAGGAGCAACATGCAGCAGACCGGTAAAGCCATGACCATGTGGCAATACATAGATTAATAGAAATGGATTAATTTAAGATGTAAGAGCTAGCTAGTAATAAGCCTGAGCCATCGGCCAAACTTTTATGAGTAATATTAAGCCTCTGAGTCAATTATTTGGGAAGTGACTGCCAGGTATTTGGGAGTTGCTGGTGGGACAGAAACTTCCATTTACACTGAGGGTTTTTCTTTCATGTAATCCCATTTATATTTGTTTCCAAGGGCTGTTGTAGAAATTTACCAAGAACTTGTGGTTTGATGCAATACGGATGTGACCTCCTACAGTCCTAAATTTCAGAACTCTGGAATCCAGTCTTTGGTCCTCCTCCCACCCCCTGGTTTTTTTTTTTTTCCCAGTCACACTAAGATTTGCACTGACCATCATCATTCTTGTAGTTTCCTCTAGAGTCTGACTTAGCCTATAACACATCTCACTAGCAGAGGGATTCTTGTAGTTTCCTCTAGGGTCTGACTTGGCCTATTACACATCTCACTAGCAGAGGGCAGTATTTACATTTGTATAGCCAAAGACACCAGCCTTAAAGCTGTTAATGACTGTCCCCAAGGATGACCCCAGCTTTGACATAGTGGAGAGGGTGCCTGAACGGAACTGGCTTGCCCCAGTGATCAGATCAATGAGTACCCTAACTGTTACCACAGAACTTTTCTCCAATGATTGATGGAGGCAGATGCAGAGATACACAGCCAAACACCAGGCAGAGCTCCAGAAGTCCAGTCAGAAAGAAGGAAGAGAGATTGTATGAGCAAGTGCAACAGGATCATGATGGGAAAACCTGAAGAGATGACCAAACCAAACTAGTGGGAACTCATGAAAGTTGGTTCAATGGCTGTGGAGCCTGCATAGGACTGGACTAGGCCCTCTGCATGGCAAGACAGTTGTGTAGCTTGATCTGCTTGGGGGGGAGGGGGGGACTGGCGATAGAATCAGAATCCATTCCTGGTACATGAGGGGGCTTTATGGAGCCCCTCTATGATGGGGCATGTTGTGCAGCCTTGAGGCAGGGAAACAGGCTTGGACTTGCCTCTACTGGATGTGCCTCCCCATGGGAGGCCTTGCCTTTTTGTGGAGGGGAATCGGGGGTGGGTTGAGGGTGTGGCTGGGGGGAGCAGGAGGAGGGAAGAGGGGGGGATCTTTGATTGGTGTGTAAAATGAATGAAAAGATTTTCTTAATAAAAAAAGAAATAAATGAAAGAGAGAAAAAGGAAAAAAATGACTGTAACACTATGAATAAGAAATAAAGTTCCCAGGCTGTTGATCCACTTAGCATCACAAATGTCACCAGGCCTTTGACCACTTCTTTGAGAAAGTCAGAGCACATTTCATTGGCACAGCCTCTGGAATCTGGCAACCCTGAGTATGTACAGTCTTCAGCTTCTCCCAGATGCTCACTTCCATTTATAACAACAACTCTGGCTCAGTAGGATCAGAAGTCTTAAAAGCAGCATGAGTCAGAGGGTTGGATTCATGATAGCTCCTACAAAATCAATACTTCTTTCTTTCTGTTTCAGAAAGGAGGGTTTATCAGAGTGAGGCTTCTATGGAAATATTCCTGAAAGAACCTGAGTTACAGGTCACACACTGGTACACTGGTTTTTTTCAGGGCTTTATGTGTTCAGGGCCATTTGATTAAACTGGAGTGAATGAGAAAAGCCTTAGTGGAGCATCTGCCAGTAAAAGTAGGAGGTAGATCTGGGTCATTTGGCTTTCAAATGTATATTCCAGTCATCCTCGGCTGGGCTTTATCATGGAAAAAATAAATTCCACAGGCTGAAGAATAAAACCTGCTCTGCCATGTAGACCAAAGTAAGCCCAGCTATGAGAAAACATGTGGAAATACTCTCTACCAGGAATGTACAGCACTGTACAGAAAAACAAAACAAAAAATGAGAGCTTTGAGTATTCACTAAATTAAATACTACAAGTCAGTGAAAGAACACATGTGTTTATGAACCAAAAACATCCTAGCCTACACCCTGCTGTTTGCATATATATTCTTCAGAAATCACATATTTCTGGCTCAGACTTGGTTTTAAGAGAATAAACTTAGAACAGAGAGGTTTGTAGTCAGAGACAGAGACCAGATAACAAGGTGGGTTTGCTGGTGCAAATTGTCACCTTGCTGCTATTCATTGTCATGGGTGAGAAAGAGGGGAGTCTCCAAGATCAAATTGAGCATCCTTTTCTTCAAGGAAGTTATAGATTAAAGTCTGCACCCTTCCTTCCTTTTTTTCTTTCCTTCCTTCCTTTTTTTCTTTTTTCCTTCCTTCCTTCCTTTCTTCCTTCCTTTCTTCCTTCCTTCCTTCCTTCCTTCCTTCCTTCCTTCCTTCCTTCCTTCCTTCCTTTCTTCCTCCCCCTGTCCCTTTTTCCTTCTTTCCTTCCTATCCTCCTCTTTCATTGTCATTATCTTTTCTTCTTTACATAGTGTGTGGTATATACCAGAATCTTGATCTACTAGCTTGCATCTCTTTTCATTTTCACCTTCCCCCATAGTATTAAATGGAGAAATTGTTCCGACATTTCCAGCATCAGTGTGTTTCTCAAGGAAAGATGGTCCCTATCATCTGTAAGACCAGCTCAAGTGGCATCTCTGATAACTTCCACTGGTTCAATCTGAAGCTGGGAGCCACTCATGAGTTCCTGATTTGTTGCATGTCCAACCTTGTTTCTGTATTACTAGATTTCTTCAGTCACAGTGGTTCTGGGACCTTTTACTCTCTCATAACCAGCAGCATTGAGGCTGAAGATGCTGCTACTTATTAATAACAACCACAGAATAGTCCCTCATTTATACAGTTCTACAAACCAGAATAAAGCACCTTTCACCTTCTCAGGGCCCTTCTGATTTCTCCCTCAAAAAATCAATATGGTCAAGAGTTGGACTAATATGTTACAGAATCTCCCAATATTTCTACAATGGAAGTGGGTCTGAGTTTCATGCAATGGCCTTAAGCAGCCCCTCCCATTAAAGAAGAATAAAAATGTATAGATGGTGATAATGTGGTAAGACAACCAGAGGCTCCATCTTTGTGGGCATCCTCTGCAGAGGGATTTGTGAGAGCTATGATTGAGACTTTCTGAACTTCACACTGATCCTACAAAGGATGTCATTGGGCTTTTGAGAATATATATTGCATATCATGGCTTTAGGATTTCATATTTTCATAAATGTTTCCAATTTAGACAAGGATAACAGCTTTTTCCCAGAGTAGTTCTTCATCAGGGACTGTCTCTGTTTCAACAGGGAAGATCTAAACAATGAAAGCACAGTTCTCTATCACCTCTTCCTGGGGTGGGGAGTATGGATGTAAATATCTTACTGCATTTTTGAGGAATGTGAAGCACCATGGAAATGGATGTTTTTAACAAATAAGCACCAATACAAGAATGTTGTAAAAGTTTCAAATTAAGATATAGTATCTTCATTCTGCTACCTAATGTTTAGGTTGAGAACTTTAAATTTTAGAGTTTGGTAATGCACAAACACACACACACACACACACACACACACACACACACACATTATATATATATACACAAAAGAAGCTGCATGGCCTCAATAATATCTACAGCTACCTATCGAAGGACCCTTTAACCATTTATGTACTGTCTAGAACTGTAACATATCTAATAGCCCCCGCCATAAAGGGAAATACAACAAGAAAGTTCTACATGAAGTATGATACGAATCAAAATAAGGTACAACTCATAGACTGATGCTGTTCTTTGGTCTCCCAAGAGGAACACGTTTCCTACAAATAAACATGTACTCTATCTCTCATCTGAGACTTAAGACAACCATGGGCCTTTAAAAGGTCACTGACTTGGGAAATCCTGTGGCTGTAGCCAATCATGTGCCCAGAGCACAGCCCACTCCCCTGAGGACTTCTTCATAGTCAGGTCACACCCAGTGCTGGAGTCAGCCTCAGACAGAACACATCACAGAACATGAGGGCCCCTACTGAGCTCCTGGGGTTGCTGCTGCTCTGGTTTACAGGTAAGGAAGGCATCATTGGAAATTTATTCAGCTGACTGTGGTCAGTGCTGGCTGGTTTCGAGGAAAGTCTTCATCTTATAAAATTAATTGTGTGGGAATTTGTTTTCAATTTTCCAATTTCAGGTGCCAGATGTGACATTCAGATGACCCAGTCTCCAGCCTCTCTGTCAGCATCTCTGAGAGAAAGTGTCACCATCACATGCATTGCAAGTCAGAACATTGACTGGAGTTTAGCATGGCATCAGCAAAAACCAGGGAAATCTCCTAAATGTCTGATCTATGCTGCAGACAGCTTGGCAGCTGGGGTTCCATCGAGGTTCAGTGGCAGTGGATCTGGCACACAGTTTTCTCTCAAGATCAGTAGTCTACAGCCTGAAGACATTGCAACTTATTACTGTCTACAGTATAACAATAATCCTCCCATAGTGATTCAAAGCTATGACATAAACCATCCAGGAAAGCAGAAGTGAGAGTCAAGGCTGTCCCAGTTGTTCCTTCTGGTGTCTTTAGCAGCTGAGAGTGTTTCTCTTTGTCAGAATTGAGAGGTCAAAGTGGTGTTTTTGTATAGGAATCAGAAAAACTTTTCTGTACCACA
>CABHPQ010160095.1:0-10539 GCA_902168405.1 Peromyscus aztecus
GAAATAGCCTCAAGGACTAACAAATGAGAATGTGTGAAACTAAAAAGCTTCTACACAGCAAAGGAAATTTTGGAACAGAAGGCTTAGAATGGGGGAAGAGCTTTGTTAGGTGTACTAAAGATGTGAATCTCCTCTATATAAAGAACTGAAAAATTAAACAACAAATAAACCAAATCTGCCAATCAATAAATGAGTTAATGCTACAGTTTTTATTAGCCATTAGGGAAATGCAAATCAAAGCTATTTTGAGATTCCACCGACCAGTCAGAATTTGTTTTTGTTGTTTGGGGCTTCATTTGTTTATTTGCTTAAGAGATTGATATTATTTTATATGTATGGGTGTTTTGCCTTTAAGTATGTATGAGTACCACACGTGTTCCTGGTGCTGGTGGAAGCCAGAAAAGGGCATCAGATCTCCTGGAACTGGAGCTATGGATGGTTGTGAATTGAACCAGTATACCCTGCAAATACAACAAGTGCTCCAAACCACTGAACCATCCCTCCAGCTCCTGTAACTTTGAGAGTGCAGAAGTAAAGCTGAAAGAGCCAAGATCCCATCTCCACACATTTTGAGCTTGAATTTTTTTTAGACATTCAAATGTAGACGCCAATTAGAGAGTTGAATATAATTCCCAAAAGTCCCCAAAACATATCTAAAGTGGAAAACAAGGAAAGGAGATAAACAGAATTGCCACAGAGGCAGAAAGGAACTTGGGAACTAGTGGTATGTGGTATTGTGGAAGCCAGTGGAGAAAATTTTTCTGGAGAGAAAACAGAAATTCATGCTAAACACCACTGACAGCTCAAATGATGGAGGCCAAGGGAGAGAGAGCACACTTTAGCAATGTGTGTGGGTACTGGCAGTGTTGTAGACTTGGTATGCTACCGTCTGAGGAACAATGTGAGAGACAGGAGACCTGGAGGGAGGTGCCAGGGAAGAGAGGGAGGAATGTGGAGGAAGAGGAATGTGGTGACTGTGTTTCTTTATAATGCAAGTGGAATAATTCCCAGGTGGGAAAGGGAAGCTGAGCACAAAAGGGAGAGTAAATGGCCCTGGAAAACTGCTCTCTGGGTAGGAAGGATGAGCTGGAAGGTTCTGGACTTCAGCAGAAACCACTGAGGCCACCGACCACAGAAAAGGTTGATCACATAAACTGAGGCAGTCGTCAGAGGGCTGTGGTCCTGGGGGCTGGGAAAGAAGCAGGCATTAGACAGTTTGAATGGTAATGTATGCCAATGTTATATTTTCTGGGAAATGGTAGAATTTCTGAGCAAAGTTAGTTTTGCACATTACTCAAAATGTTTTAATAGTCTTTGGGGAGGAAATAACCAGTAACACAGTAAGGCACTCAGCAAATGTCAAGAGTTTTATAGCGAAACATTTTTCAAAGATTTTCATTTTTATGTGTAAAGATGTTAAAACATTTTCCATTTAAAACATCCAGACAACATCCCATAAAATGATAATTCTGCCGACTGTATTCTTCACTTTGAGTAAAAAGGTCAGCTCCATAGAAAAATATTTTCTGCTCAAGCTTCAGGGAAATATACCAAATAACATGGGTTTATACAAATATTTCCCTCTCAAGTTTTATTTTCTTTATTCTTCTTGCTAAAAAAAAAGTGAACTAGCACACACACACACACACACACACACACACACACACACACACACACACACAACCCTCTTTATCGTGAGCTGCTGCCAGGCCAGCTTCCTCTCCACAGGAAACAGCTATTAGATGTTTGCCTTGATCCCTTAGTTCTTGGCCTGTGTGGTTGCCTAACCTATAGGCAGAATGTTGCAAAATTACCTGTAGGAAATTTTGAAAACCCATATTTTCTTTAGAAATGGCATCATATTTTATTTATTGTTCTTCAACTTTGCTCCCCTAACTAGAAAGTCTTATCTTGGAAGTCTCATCTTGGAGATTTAGGGAGAGAGATGGGTTGGTGGTCCTGGTTGGGGCATTAGAGAGCAGTAGTAAGGCAAGGTAAGGTCAAAATACAAGCGACTCCATGTGGATGAATCCCAAGTTTGGGGATGGAAGAGGATCTCCTGAAGTCCCATCTCTAGCTGAGGGGTTATTGGCAGTTTATGATTGCTGAGAGAGGATGAGTGACTTTGGAGCTGTGGAGGATGGTAGGTTGTTCATGCTTGAGCAGATGGTCCCACACCTGTGTATATATGTTCAGTCAACACTGATTGAACTCAGAGAGCTGTTAAAACTCATGATAATAAAAGAGAGAAGATGGTGGCAGAGAGTTAAGTTGGTGGTGGTCCTGATGTGGGGCATTGGAGGGTGGTAGTTGGAATGAACACCTGTATACACATATGGAATGTTCAAAGAATAAAAAGGAAAAGAAATGGCATGCTTTCTTTTAGCTCTACTACTTTAGCTGTCACAGCTAGCTCTCATTTCCCAGGGGTCTTAGATCATCCTCATGAAGCTCTGCTCTGGCACTTCTCTCAGATTCTCTGGGTTGGTCTAGAAGCATGGGTGACATGGCAGTAGAGGACACAGGATGGCTGAACTGCCAGTGCTATGAGGACTGTCCAAGTGCCAGACTGCTCTCCTTGTTGCCAATGATTTAGGCGAAAGCATCAGCTTGTCACAGTTCTGCCAGTGCCAAACATCTCCTGTGTGCTGCCTTTCTGATCACATGACTACTTACTTTCCACATTATTTTCTTCGACTTTCCAACCCCTTTACTGGGTTCAATTCTTTTTTAACAGTGTAAAAGTGTATGAGCTTCTGAGCCATTAATTCTGAGCCTTTAAATGAGTCTTTACATCTGAAACATGTTTCCTCTCTCCAAGCCTGACTGCAGTCAGGGAACACGTTGTCTGATCCCTGGTATGCACTCAGTTGCCTGTGGAGGTGATCAAGAGACAAACATTGATCAGTCATCAGATTATGGGCAGAGTATGAGAGTCTATATCTCTAGCCCACATGCTGACCCATGAAATGTGCTTTGAGAAGCAAGGAATCCCGTGATGTGAGTATTCAAACCAAGTCAGGTGAGCATCTGCAGATCAGGTGGTACCTGAGTGGTACCCAACATGCAGACTTGGTTCTCTTCTTTTTATTTGCAAATTTAAGAGCATGATTTTCCATATCTTGGTCTGTTTAAGCTTTTAGCCACAATTTCACTGTGACATAATGATGTAATTGTTGCAGTATAATGTACAAATATAACAACTATAGTGATGATGGTTAAAGAATAACGAAAATATTTTAATTCTTGGAGCTTTCACAGTTATCTCTAGTTGCCTCAACGGGAATTTGCCACAATTGTCCCTTTTATAAAAATGTTTGAGGCCAAACTACTGAAATCATTCTATAGTAATCTTTTTCTATGTTTCTGACCAAGTAATGTTCATGCAGCATGCCACTTCCTACAAGTGCTTTTGTGTGTAGTATAATCTTGTTATTCATGGCAAAGGCTCTTGCCAAAAGTAGTGTGATTTATTGATCTAGCCGTTTATCATCTATCTATCTATCTATCTATCTATCTATCTATCTATCTATCTATCATCTATCTATCATCTATCTATCTATCTATCTATCTATCTATCTATCTATCTATCTATCTATCCATCTATCATCTGTCTACCTATCATCTATCTACCTACTATCTAGCATCTATTTATCTACCTATCTACTATCTATTGTCTATCTTTTTTCTATAAGTCTATTGCTTATCTACCTATCATGTACCATCTGTCAACCTATTATCAGTCTCTCCACCTTTCACCTATTTGTCTGTATTTGTTTTTTGAATTATTAGTGTTCTCTATAATAGTTCTTATTATAATACATTATTTTTTTCTTTTTTTCAGATCCATTCAATTTTATTTTTAACTGTATGTCAGTATTCCATGAGAGTATTCAAGAAAAGTGATATCATGTATTAGCAGAGGGTTTGGTATAAGAATGTTTGAGCATCTTTGTGTACCCACAGATGACTGGTTATGTGAATTTTGGTACATTCACACAATGGGGTATTACTCTGTGATCTCACATCAGAGCTATGTAGCATTGATAATTTTACAAACATTATGCAGAGAGGGAAAGCAGGCATGTGGCCAGTTCTGCATGCAATGGATGCAGACTCCCTTTTCTGCCAGGAAGTGGCTCTTACTGAGGCTGCATCTGGATGTATTTGCATCCTGTGCTAGGTTTTCCTCATGTCACAGCAGCAAATTTAACAATCTCTCTCCCATTCTATAATCAATGTCTGTTTTTAATGATAAAATCTTACACTACATCCTTGATTACTCTGCTAACACTAGCCCATAACTTTAATGAACCTCTCTTAGCTAGATTTTAATCAGCTTATTGAGGTGCAATTTGCATAAGATAAAATTCTTTCATTTGAATGCACTGCTTGGTGAGTGTTTGCATATGTATATCTATCCCTGTGCATCCAGTCTTCATGACACAGAATATCACTATTATTACTCCACAAGCTCATTCCTTTGGAAGTTAATTCCCCACTTGGCCCAAGTGGTTACTTTTTCAATGCTTTAGTTGACATGTGAACCTGGGAGAGCGGGGGCTAAAATTGAGGCAGACTAAGGTCTCATGCAATAGTCAGCTTTACTCAGAGCATCAGGCAATTTATACTGGAGGTTAAGAAGAATCACATGAGTAAGATTTCAATCACATGGACTTGTTTTTCCATAGAGGTATATGAATAACAGCAGCTGAAATAAACTCACTCCTATCCAATACACCAGGGAGCAGCATAAAAACACATTCCAAGAACAATTCTGTGTTTTTAAAGAAACAGAGGCCACAAAACTTGGAGTTTTCTCACAGCACTCAAGATTCCCCTTGCACGACTCCATTCTTGGATGGAGTTCCAACAGTTACTGAGCTGGTTTCTGCCACTGTTCACGACTTTCCAGTTTCTGTAGTACCCGTAAGTGAAGGGATGTAGTCCATGTTGTTTCGTGCCTGGTTTCTCTCTGAGCGTAATGCTGCTATAGTTATTATGCCAGGCCGTTGTTCTTCATGTCGTAGAGTAATATTCCATTGTGTGGCTCGACTACAACTCATGTGCTTATCAACCTGTTGTTCCATAAAGCTGTGTCAACCCTCCTGGGGTAGTCTCATCAGGGGCATATGGCTTCATTTCTCCTGAATGAGTACTTAGAACTGCTGGGTCATACAGTAGCACATTCTACCAACATCGACTAAATCCATTTGACAAATTCTGAAATCTATTTTACCCAGATTTCTGCAGTATTGCATAGTATTGCTTTTTGTTTTATATTTTCTGTTATTTTAAGTCTTACATCCTTGTTAGGAAGTGCATTGTTGCATGGTAGACTAAAAAAATCATGTTTTAAACAAAAACATAGAATGTGGACACATAGAAAATGCTTGTTGGATTATTGTGGATTTATTTATTTATTCATTTATTTATCGAATAATGTCTTAATAAACACAGTGATCTTTAGTTTCACTTTCCTTTAAAATAAGTTTGTGAAGTTGAGTTGCGTGTGTTTTAGGTAAACATATGTAATACCTGGAGGCAGCTCTTCATGTCCTTTTGGACCTGATAACCTGAAAGCAGGCTTGAAGGGCCATGGTGGGGGGGGGGATGGGGGGGTGTTAATGAAGAGTTTTATCACAGCTGCGAATGCTGTCAGGTTTGTTTGGAAACAAAGAGTAACCAGTGTGACACTCACTCAGAAGGGAACTCAGCAGACAGCAGGTCCGTCAGTCCAGCCTGTAAATTGTCCACGTGCCAACAAAGCTGAAATGCGGTGGATAATTTGACACTTAACAGTTCTATGTAATACATGACACCTCACAGGACCAGCTCCCAGCTAACCTTCTACCATATTAATTAACAGGGAGGAAAGCCAAAAGACATTTCTTCTGAGTGTGTTTGCCTTGGCCTTGATATTTAAGATTAGATTTCTCCTAATTTTCGTTAGTTTCTACCAGAAGTTTGTTGTAACAGATTTGTAAATAATATAAAATATACAATAGTAATAGTGTTCTTGCCCCTCTCCCTGATACTGAAGTTGAAGAGCCTAACTAATACCAACAAGCATCAGAAAATATGTTTACTAATACATAACTGAAATGAAGAGCCATAGAAAACCAGTCAAGTGTCATGGTTATGATACATAATTATTGTGATCGTGTGTGGGAAAACCATTGCTACTGAGTAGTCTGTTACCCTGCTGTGTTTGGGGCTTGAATTTGCAAAACAGTTGTCTCAATTATCTGCTTCATACTGGCCATTGGATCTTAGCCAGGACAATGATTTTGATTTTAGGTCTGGGTCACTGCTTTGTGACTGATCATCACAGCCTCATGTCAGTGCTCCAGTATTAAGACTGGTAAGAAACCATGATCGTCATCGTGTGTAAGTCACCCTTCTGCCAGTCTGTGCTGAGCATGCCTACTGAATATGAATGACTCTGAAACAGTTTAGCTGCACTGATGTGTGGAAAGGCTTCCAGGAGCTGTTTATTCCATGTTGCCTAGTGACAGTGGCAGTACCGGGATGCTATAGATTTCTAAGAACCTTTCCATCAGATGTGATAACCATGAATGCTGGGTATTTCTTCAGGCCAAAGAAAAATGGGTCCTATTATTAGCTAAAGCTGTCTGACTCTGGGAGGGCTGGTCTATGCTATTTGTGGTTACCTTGATAATAAATTTGAAATCAGAGCAGAAATAGTAGCACCAGAGTCACGCCATTCAACAGGAGAGAATTATCTAATCCCTGCATCTGTAGTGTTGGGGGAGATGGAAATTTTAGAGCCTTCAACTACTCTTGTTTGATTCATTCACACTCTAAAAGTGTTTGGGAGAATATGTTTCCATATTTACCTCATTTTAATTTCAATAAAAACCATGAAAACTACTCACATGTAGAATACCCCATAGACTCCTGAGACCACCGCCCCATGTTGGATAAAGGGGGTAGAGACAAGTTGCCATGTCAGAAGTGGTTCTACTTACACAAAGCTTGACAACACACGAACAATGGGGAAATTGAAAGCCATGGATGTCCACCTTTCACTCCCATCTGGGGACAGGAGCTGTGTGTCTGTCTACCTCCCCGCATGGGGATGACAGACAGCTGTGTGTACAGTTCAATGTGCAGATGAAAGCCATCTGTGTACACTTCTCCACGTGGGGAGAAGAGCCACATATATCCACCTTCCCACAAGGACATAAGACTGTGTGTGTCTACTCTTTCTTGTAGAGATGAAAGCAAGGCAAGTCTACCCCTCCCCCACACGTCCACCATCTACACTATTCAGTGTGCAGGAAACAGAACTATGAGCTGCAATTCTAGAGTTAACTTTCAGCTCTGCTGACAGCATGAGACATTACGTGAATGTCAGCTTCGAAAAGAATCCCAAACAAATGCCATCCCCAGCTCTAAGTCCTACAAATATGTAGACAGTGTCTCCACTCTTCCTTCCCAGGGGTAGTACTGATCAGGTAGGGCAAGGGGACATCACAGTGATGGGCATATTCCATTTTAGTTTATGTGCCTGCTAAGACTCCTTATGCTCCTTACCTGAAATCTATACTTTCAAATGACAGTAAATGAGCAAAAATGAGAGAAGAGTGACGTCATTATTTTTCTTACATTTTCCTGTGAGAGAACAGGGACTCAGAGAGCGGAGTGATGAATGATCGCTGTGGGCCACTGTACCACCAGTGAGAACTGCAGTTTGCCCTTTGAAAAGGAGCAAGCTTCGCACTGTGCCGTTCCTGAACAGCCTGGTGCTTCTATGGTTATCAAAGGGAAGAAAGCTAAATGAAATGAAGAGCCATGTTCCCTGCACCCGACCTGTGCAGATGCAGATTTCCATTTACTCCACCCTGCAGAGGTAACTGGGATGAGTAATTCTTTGCCTGGGAAAAGCTGAGAGAGAGGCTGTCCAGTAGAGGAGGGCGTGCTGGGTCTGCTCAGTCCTCAATGTTTTGAAACAACTGCTGTGCAGTGAATTCCAATAGTGTTCTCTTGCCAGTGGTGACCCAGAAGCTTCTGCAGGCTGGAAAGTAGCTCCCAAATAAGCACTGTGAAAGTACTGCCAGGCCTCTGGAGAGCAGAGATCCTGACTTACTGGGTCTGAAGTGAGGTCTGTTTGCAATTTTAATCAATTCCCACTTGATGTTGAGGTTGATGGCCTTTGGACCACAGTTGGTAGAGATGAGGTTATTAGAGTTGAAGTGGAATCTATAATTTACTTCAGGTTTCAAGCTCAAATGGGAAAATGGAACCAGCGTTCATCACTGAGACTTTATGCCCCTCCCCACATAAGTAAAAATGCTCCATCAGGATCAAGTTTGTTGTAAATGATTGTTTAAATTGGTTACTTAGAAATTCCTGAATGTGATTGACTAGATCCCCCTGTAATGCTGTGGCTCTCAGCACAGTTTTAGGTCATAGTTTCATAAATTCCAACTTGGGATTGACTTTAATCAAGGATACATTGATAATCTTGGACACCATAGCATGAACTAGCATGGCTAATGGAAGTCTTTCATGACCACACACAGACATACAGACACAGGCACACACAGACACATAGATGCATACGCAGAGACACACAAATACATGTGACTGAAGGTCAGTTGCTGGTGTGGTTTCTTCCTTACAGATAGCCCTCCATAATCCTGGTATCCATAGTGCTGTGCAATCCTCTTTCTCACTAAATGAGCCTGACCTGTCTGTCAAGCCTGGCATAGGCAGAAGTGATGCTATGTCGATTTCAACAACAGGTTCCAGAAAACATTCTGCTTGTGCTTCTCGTTCAGGGGAAGTCATTTGCCACGGCATGAGGAAGCCCAGCCTCCTCACCACAGCCCCGCCCTATGCAGTCTAGGCCAGCACAGAAGTCTCTTGCAAACAGCTACATGAGTGAGTGATCTTGCTGCCCCGTCCTCCAGCTCCTGTTTGAAAAGAGGAATCTACACTCAGCAGAGATAAACTTTAGATTTGAGAAGATACAATGGGGACTTGGCAGTAACTCTCAAAGAAGCCACCTGACTATGTTACCTCTACTTGAATGAAGCTTAGCTCTGATTTCCTGATCAGCAGGCCCCATCACAAAGAAAAAGACAAAAATGCAAAGTCATAAAAGGGGAACCTACACTTACTTAATTAATAAAAGCGATGTACCATGAGATTTAATGGTCCCTTACTGTCGCTCGCTCAGACATATTTCAGTAAGGCCTCATTTGGGATGTTGGAGGAGACAGGCCAGGATGGGTGGAAATTAGCTATTTTAATAATTGATTGGGACTTCATGACAAATGAATTTAGTATATAAAGGGAAGAAAAAATGGAAGATACTTTCGAGAATTTCAGTGTAATAGATGGCATAATAATGACACACATCACCGAATAAAATAGACGAGTGGAGAAGAACTGAGATTCTAGAGAGGGGAACAGGAACAGAGGTGTTTAGTTTGGGATGCATTGGGTTCAGGTAACTAAAAAGCCTTAGAAAAAGATTCATTTTTAGACATTTGCTGTGCCTCCTTTATTATATAATAATATTTTATTCATTCTCAAATCCAATTGCTATGAAACTAGGGTAGCTTTTGTATATATTTTACTGATGAGCAAGACTTAGCAACCTAGAAGTTTAGAAATTTGCTGAATAAAGGAGAGCCAAGGGCTGATAAAAATCAAGATTTTCCCCAAATGATAGTCTTCACTATTGGGGATGAAGTGATACCCTGCACATCCATCTTCCTGATGACCGGTGCCATCATCCTCTGATGTCTGAAGTTACCCATGAAGTGATACCCTGCACACCCATCTTCCTGATGACCGGTGCCATCATCCTCTGATGTCTAAAGTTACCCATTGTTTTTAATGTTTGCCTGGGTGTTCGTGTTAGGGTTCTCACAGAGTGTCTGTCCCTAGATGGAGCGAGGTGAGATTTAACTTTTAGCTTTGAGTGATTAGAGAACTATGAGTGAAAGGGATCAGGGACTTGCAAGCTGCTGGGGAACTTTGACAGGCTAGCCTAACTAATTGGGAGATCTGTTTGTGAAACTTGGTGCTAAAGTGTTGCTGACTCATAGGGACAGTCGTGACTCTGATAACCAGGACATTCGGGACCCATTTGCCTGGATTCACTTCTGGATCAAGTGCAGCAGAAAGTTTTCTTGATGAGCATGAAGCTGGAATAGACTGTAATGCTGTAAAACTAATTATCCAAGGCAGTGGTCCTCAACCTTCCTAATGCTGCAACCCTTTAACACAGTTCCTCAGTTTGTGGTGGACCCCAACCATAAGATTATTTTGTTGCTACTTCATAACTGTAATTTTGCTACTGTTATAAATAGTAATGTAAATATCTGATATGCAGAATATCTGATATGCATCCCCTGTGGGGTCATGACCCACAGATTAAGAACTACTGATCCTGGGACTGCCCCAGGCTTCAAGGAGGAAGTACATTCTTGCCCAGCAAATGTATAGTATGGGGGAGAGAGAGAGAGAGAGAGAGAGAGAGAGAGAGAGAGAGAGAGAGAG
>CABHPQ010160095.1:10549-36639 GCA_902168405.1 Peromyscus aztecus
GAGAGAGAGAGAGAGAGAGAGAGAGAGAGAGAGAGAGAGAGAGAGAGAGAGAGGAGAGAGAGAGAATGGTTCATGTCCTGTGGACAGAGGCATGTCTGAAGAGGTGAAAGCAGTGAGGAGTGGGCTGAGGTGGGTGACTTGATTGCCACCCAGGGCCATGGTGATGTCTGGGCTGGGTTCATGGCTCTGATGCAGCCACAGTCTGTGTTGATGTCCGTGGCTCCTGATACCACCGAAGGCTGAGAGGATAGGGCCGCACAGAGTTGTTCCCACTCCTTCACTGGCTGCAGCACTAGGGAGAACTGGCCCTGCCCCTTACCGGCTGAAGCACTCAGGAGAGAGGATCCTACACCTCACCTGGGCAGCACAGTAGAGGCAACCCTGTTCCCAGGGGCATGGGCAAACTGGCCCTGAGAGTGTGAGAATAAGAGAGCAGCTTGCACCCCTCTGTCGGCCATATGGTGTGAGGGAAAGATGCCCTTCTCCCTTGCCCCTACCACCTCCAGCTGGCGACACTGGGGAAAGGGGGCCCTGTACCTTGTCTGGGTAGTACAGTGGAGGTGACTTTGCTGACTGGGCACAGGTGAACCGCCCAGAGAACATGAGTGTGGGAGATCTGGCCCCACCAATCATCTGCCATGTGGCAACATGGGCCGGGGAGAGAGGCCCTCCCCCTCCCTCTCTCCCTCTCTGATTACAGCAGACAAGGGAGCTGACCCTCCCCCTTACCAGCTGCCACACTCAGGAAAGTGGGCACTGCACCTCCCCTGGGCAGCACAGCGGAGCTGAGTCTATTGACAGGGGTGCAGGTGAACGAGCAGGAGAATGTGAGGACCGGAGATCTGGCCCGGCCCTCACCTGCTGTATGGTGGTGGGGCTGGGGAGAGATGCTGCCTGTGGCGGGTGGGAGAGCTGGCCCTGAGGCCTTAAGATTGGGAGAGCGATCCCTGCCCCTCACAGGCTGCAGCACTTGGGAGAGTGACCCGCCGCACTTTGCCGAGGCTACACAGAACTGGCCCTGAAGATATAAGTGTGGGAGAACTGACCCTGAGGGCTTGTAAGCAGGAGAACTGGCTCCACCCCTTGGTCATCACTGCAAGGGTTGAACTAGCCAGGGCAGTGCTGGAGAACTCACCTTCCTGGTGAAGACAGGGGAGAACGGCCAGGCAGACCAACCCTGCAACTACTCAGGTCCAGAACCAAGGTTATGAGTCAGCCCACCCCAACATCCATCCCATCTGTGATCTGCTGGAGCACGAGAAGGAGGCCAGTCCTGCAGACCCAAAGCTGCAGGATCTCCATGACACAGGGCAACAACAGGACATCCAAAAGAGTCCCAGTTGAGGTATCAACATTGATAGTGTAGCAGAAACCAGGGGACTCAAACCAGACCAATGACTCTTTGCAATGAACACTTGCAAGTAAAGATATATGGATAAAAGAGTTTACCATGTGACTCACTGTGTCGCATACAGCTTTACAGTTTCCATGGTGAGATTTTTAATTTTTTTTCCCTTAAACTTTATTTTTGGGAAGAGGTTGCAAGGGCAGAGCATGGATAGGAAGGGATGGGAAATGACTGGGATCAAGATGCATGATGTGAAAGACACAAAGTATAAATAGAAAGAAAGTTTAAAAAAAGAGAGAAGCACTGATGTAAGTCTCTAAGTTGTTGAGCTTAGAGGGAATTTCTGCTCTGCTGTAGAAATCATCTTCACTCACTGTGGTACTCAGCCCTTGGATAGTTATCGCTCTCCATTACACAGGCGCTACAAGCAGTGAGTTATATCACACATATTATTTCAGGACTTGAATTGCCCTGGGCACTGGTCTAGGAACTGAGGATATTGTGTGAACAGCAGCCAAGCTTGTCCCAGGAGAAACATACGCTGAAGTGGAGACCTCAACTTTCAGCATCAAACCCTTTTGTCTTCATACAGTTTTCCTTAATGATCTCCAAAGTTACAGTTTTATTTTTATCATTCTCCGAGTTTTTAGAGTGTATTCCAGATAAAGGTGAAAGGAGTCAGACCAATGCTACAGAGCACATGATCAGGAACAAGTCGCGCTGGTTTAACTGGTGAAGGTGCTGGGCTGGACCCTTGTCTTCTAGTTTACAATGAGGACATTTACTTCTTCTGTTAGCTTAGCTTTAAGAGGATTTAGAGGGGGGAAATGTGCAAACAAATACTGGAGTTACATTTGCTCTATAGTACTCCATGTAAACAAATCTATAGTAGATGCTTAACAAATTTCACGAATTGTAATTTAACAGTGAACTTCAAGCAATTTATTTCAAAGATATTTGAGGCTAACAGACTAATTATATGTTGCCTGAAGAGGGAAATATTTCTTCCAGCTAACTTATTGATCTGTTGCCTTTTAACAGAAAAGTATGCTGATCTAATTACAGAGAAGGGTTAAAAGCTAATAACTTCAAACTCAAGGTTGTCCATAATGGAACAGAATGATTAACGTTCTTGAAGAAACAGCTTCCTGTGGACCTTGAGTTGCAGACTTGAAATATTATGTTGCTAATGGGAGAGCTCCAAGTGTTTTGAGTACCTTTGCTTTCTGTAAAAATCAGTGTTAAAACTGTCTGCTAAATGTTGTTATAATTGGAAGCAGGGTGCAGCAATCACTTATGACCAGGTCTCTATGTGTTTATTTATAGTTTCTAGTGGAATTAATGTTTTAGAGACAAAGCCCCAGCTATCTGACCACATTCATCCATGCAATGCCTGCGCCACAATCCTTTCCAAAAACTAATATTGTTTTCAAAGTCTGTATGAAGACTGTGACAGGGTAAAACCTGGGAAGTAGATGTGGGTCATTATGCAACCATATGTATATGATGTATATATAATGTATATACATATATATATATATATCTGTGTCTGTATGTTTATGTGTATATGATCTCCTCAGCTCTCTGACATAAGAATTGTGGAATGAGTGTAGAGGCTTACAGATGGAGCTATGGAAATTACAATTAAGATTTCCATATAAATTCATTGAGAAATGAAAGCTGTAAAGCAAGAATTCTATTTTGGAGCAAGGAATATGAGCAAATGAATTAACGTTACCACTTTTATGATATTTTCAGGCCCAGTAGTTCCCTCCGTCTGCCCTGGAACAGAAGGAGCTATGTTTGCCAGCTGAGTGCCACTGTGGGTACTGGAGGAGCTGGAGCACAGAGGTTCTGAGAGCGGCACTGGGGCTGTGGCACACCAGGGACTCTGGGTGGCAGTGGATGTAGCTGGAGCAGCAGTAAGGGGTATGGAGATGCTGTGGTGAGCAGATTGCTGGCCACTGTTTGTACTATACTGTTGATAAGACAAAAACTACCTAAACTGTCCCCTCCTACACTCAGGAAGGGCACTTAATTCCCTAGTGTTTACAATTCCAAAATATTTTCCCTTGTTTATGTGCCTGCTTTATGTCTTCACTTTGTTAGAGTAAACCTGAAGATCTGACCATGACCCTTGTAACCATGATCCCAACTACACAGGACACTGAGGGAGGAGGATTATTAGAGCCAGGAGTTTGAGTAGAGCCTGGGCCATGCAGTGGGGTGCTGTCTGGGCCTTGCAGTGGGATGCTGTCTGGCCCCTGCAGTGGGGTGCTGTCTGGGCCCTGCAGTGGGATGCTGTCTGGGACATCCAGTGGGGTGCTGTCTGGGCCATTCTGTGGGGTGCTGTCTGGGCCATGTAATGGGGTGCTGTCTGGGCCATGCAGTGGGGTGCTGTCTGGGCCATGCAGTGGGGTGCTGTCTGGGCTTCTTTTGCTGTTGCTGTGATAAAATGCCCTGAGAAAAGTGGCTTCAGGAAGAAAGGGTTTATTTTGGCTACAGTTCAAGGATACAGTCTGCCATGGTGTGGAAGTTAAGGCAGCAGAAGCTTAAAGCAGCTGATCATGCTGCATCCACCATCAGGAACAGTTGGCAATGAATGCCTGAAATCCAGGTCCAACTTTGGAATGGTGCCACCCACAGTGGCCTTTCTATCTCGGTCACAGTCACAATAACACCCCACAGACAACACAGAAGATTTCATTTCAGGTGATTTGTGAATCTGTGAAGTTGACAATGCCATCATAAACATCATCTTAAAATCAAGCCAAAACAAAACAATTAATACATATAAAGGCTACATTGTGAGTTTCTTATCATTACTCATTCTTACATATTCTTACATCCTATAATTTGTAGTGGCTGCTTAATATTTAAATGTAATACTTCACAATCCTTGGTATATTTCAAAAAATTTCATTGTGACTCAATTTCTTGTCTTATTTTAGTTTCTGCTAGATGGAAACTGTGCACAAATATTCTCAATTTCTGGGAACCCTGGCCCTTGTTCCTTGTTTCTTCTAAGTGTTTCTTGCATGGACGAGGCATAATCTGGAGTCACAGTGCCTTTTGAGCACCTTGTGAGAGGGCCACACTTGGTCCGTTAACCACAGGGCCACACAGAAGTGGGTTCTACACGACAGTGTCTGGTGATCTGAAGGTGCAGGCATTGAAGAGTCCCTTCCTTCTGCGGGCCTTGGGCTGTCACTTCCTGAGGCCTGCATCCTAGCTTGTCGCCAGGTGCCAGTTTCCTCAAATCTATTCTCCACACCTTCTGTTTTCAAAAATTCCTGCCCAGGGCCCTCCATTAACGGCGTGTGCGCATTTCATCCCAGTGCGGCTGCTGTGTTTTTAAAGTTTGTGCTTCAGCTCTTCCCAGAGGAGAACATCATCCAGGTGGTGTGAGCGTTAGCCTCCTGTTGACCAACATTCCCCCCTCTCTCTGTCCTCTTTGTCACTGCCAAGTTCCTAAAGTTGAACCTGGTTGCAGGACTTTGCAGCCCTTGACCTACTGTTTTGATTGCATTTTCTGTCTGTGGATATTTCTAAGGACCACAGCTACAGTATGATTTCCCCACAGTGGTATTGCTGAC
This sequence comes from Peromyscus aztecus, assembly GCA_902168405.1. Taxonomy (NCBI): domain Eukaryota; kingdom Metazoa; phylum Chordata; class Mammalia; order Rodentia; family Cricetidae; genus Peromyscus; species Peromyscus aztecus. Next base: position 15,494 of record CABHPQ010160095.1, read on the forward strand.
ATTTGGGGCCAATCAAATGGTTAGCAGCATCTCTGGCCCCTACTCATGAAAAGCCAGTGGTACTCTGTACTCTCCCACCTCATGCTACAAGGGTAGAGGCTGGGCCAGAATGATCCCAGGCATTCTCAAATGACCTGCAGGAGACACATTCTCTTTAATGGGAGAATCACCAAGTTATAGCATTGTGCAGCATTTTCCACATCTAATAAGTGTTCTAGCAAGTGCACCTGCACAGTATTTCATAAGGGAAGCTGTCTTCTTATATAACTTCATATATATACTGATTTGATTCCATCTGTGATGGGGAATAGCCCCAAGTTTGTGGAATTTTCCTCTACCTTGTTAAGATGGTTTAACATACACAGATCAGAATGTGATCTAATAGTTGAGTTTTTAAGTATCTGCATAGGAAGAAATTCAAAGAGCTAACAGTAGATTAGATTAGATTAGATTAAGGACATAAAGATGGTAATCAAAAAAATTGTAGACCAGGAATCTACACATTAGAGTAAAGAAAAATGGTCAATCCACTAAGAGTCAGTATTTAGATTGAACTCTGATTAATGTTATTTTGAAAAACAGGACCATATTTATGCAGATATGCTAACTTTTAAAAATTGTTTTAGTCATTAGAGGATTCTGTCTTTATTATGTTCTTTTTATGGCAAAGGGCAGATATTAGAATGTGTCTGTATCAGTCTGGGTAACCACATTTTTTGTATTTTCTGTTAAGTGAGCCCAATAGCTTAAATACTTCTCAAGCACTCACAGTGCCAAGGAACAGAAGGCCAGAGAAGGGCACACCGTGAAAGCAGATAATAGAAGTGCAAACAGAGTTCACACCCCAGCTTCCTGCGGACCTGGCCGGAGACAAAATAGATCTGAGATTGTGTAGAATGCTGAAGAGCATCCATGGAGACTTTCAGATGGGATAATTCAGTGTTCCTAAATGGAAATGTTATCTCTCTTCTTTAAAAGATATGTTTACTTTTAGTTGTGTGTCTGTGCATGTGCCTATGAGTATGTTTCTGTGTGTGCATGTGAGTCTCTGTATGTATGTGTGTATGCATGTTTCTGTGTGTGTATATGTGAATGTGTGTGTGTGTGTGTGTGAGAGAGAGAGAGAGAGACTGTGTCTGTGTGTGTGTGTGTGTGTGTGTGATTGCATGCATAAACTTGCTCATTTTTGTGCATGTGAGTTCAAGTTCTCCAAAGGGGACATTGGATGTTGGATCCCCTGGAACTGGAGTTACAGGTTGTCGTGAGCTGCTTGATGGTGGGGACTAAACTCGGTTTCTCTGTATGAACAGTAAACTTAACTGCCAAGCCAGCCCTTTGCCTCAGGAAATGTTATCTTATACACAAATTAAATTTCTTTTAAGTCATAGTTGACATGATTTGTTCACACTCTTAAAGTAAAATTTTGTTTAAAGTGTGGTTGAATCCAGACAAATGCTTACAATCTTCCATTCCGTTGCAGGTAGGCAGGGAGATGTGCTTCACAACTGGAAACAACAAGTGCCAATGTGGAGGGAGCTTCCAGGAGGCAAGGATTAGGGAGTGTTCTGGTGGGCTCCTATTTAGAAATCGTTTCCGTAGCTAGTTCCCAGTGATGGAAATGTTCCCACCAAGAGGGAGGGTACAGACTCACGAAACCCACCTGAGTGTTTGAAGACTCACTCATGAAGCCCCTCCCTGACGTTTGGCAAGTAATGAACAGTTGCTGGGAGAGACTTTGGGGAAGCTGCCTGCAAGCTTTGCAGTGACCTCTAGGGGTGCAGTGTTCCCAAGTCACCCATGCCTGGGGTCTCCATAGGCTAAACCCTTCAGTCAAAAGTGGGGCTGCAGTCTAGTCTCCAAAGCATGTCCTATGCCCCTGTTTAACATCCTCTTCATTTTGCTTGTTACATCAACTCATGCTTCATGAGCAGGTCATGGATGGGTACCTACTAGCTGTCCTTGAAGCAGGAAAATTTATCAGGGTGGAGAGACAAATCTACCTAGTGCTTTAATCTGTGGGATACATCTTCTACTGTGGAACAAATGCTTTCCTGCATATGACCACATTTTGTTTCTAACACCAGCCTTTACAGCCTAACCCAGCTCTGAAAACTGACTAGCCTAGTTCACTTCAAAGGTTCAAAGAAGGAGGTTTATGCTGGCACCGTCCACCTTCACAGAGACCCTGAAATGTTCTTCTTCTCTCTTAATTTGCCCTCTACTGTAGGTGCTGGTCCCTACTCACAACTGTAGACCACTCCACTCCTCCACAGACCCGTGGGTAATTCCAGCTCTCTTTGTAATTTCTTTCTTTTCTGGTGCCAATTTCACTTTTCCTTCCCCTGCCTCTCCTCTCGTGGAAAAAGGGGGGTTGCCTCAGAGTTAGGTTCTTCTCAACCCAGAATCCTGGTGGGAAAAGTCAGCCTGAGCCTCACATCAGAGGGAAAGGAGGCAAAATAGGAAGCCTACAATCCTGCAGCTTGTGGGCAGACCTGGGTTTACAGAAGAGCCCTTCTGAGGAATGCAGTCTCATTTCTTTCTAATCAGTTTTCCTGGTGCATGGTCATGTATGTCAAAGCTTAACATCAGACTTTATGTTTTCAATCAGCATTATTTTCTTGGAGTCTAAACTGACAGGTCCAAGTAGACTTAGAGGCACTTAAAAGGGGCTGGAAGCTTGTTAACTGGGCTGTTAATTCAAAAAGGAAATAAAAACCCCTCAAGTTACAAAGTTAGAGACAGTATAATTTAAAAAAGTACCTCAAGGTCCAATCTTTAAAAAGTCTTCTAGGCTAAAAGATGTCTTTCCCATGCCAGGCCACTAGCCAGCATTTGCCTTCCCTGAGGGGAGCCCACTGTGTTGCTCAGCATCTCAGCCTTGGCCACCAACCTGAGCTGTTGGTTTGTCGCTACTGAGTGATGGACAGTGAACAGTGGGAGTGTTGTAGGTGCCTCTGCCTGGCACACACGTGGGGTTCCAGTGCACATTGCCTCATAGGGACTTTGTGGCCCACTTTGTGACCAGAGCCCCTGTCCTAGCTCTGTCTCTCCACCCTGTCTGTTTATCCATGCCATCGAAGAGTTTTTATAAAATGTTGATGCCTGGATCCCACTGCTTGTTAATTAAATGAAAATCACAGGATATGGGGAGGAATTGCTAGTTCCACCTCTGTCTTAGATGACCACCATAATAAAGTCAGCTCCCACGCTACTGTGGGGATTGCGGATGGGCAGTTCAGGGGACTGCAGTAGATGTATTTCACTGTTTCAGAAGGTTTCATTAACTATCTGTGGTATTCTATAATAGGCATCGTATTATAGATATTTATTGGGTTACAAACCATTAAAACTTGATGGTTCATATCAAGGAGCATTTATTTCTTGCTCTTGAGTTTGTGGGTGAAGTGGCTTGGTTGGTCTGAGCTGGACTCAGTGGGGTGACTTCCCATTAGGCTTCAGATGCATTGTAAACAAATTCTTGTGGTTCAGATCCATGGTGTGTCTCAACTTTTCAGTGACAGCCAACCAGTGCCTAAGGCTCAAGTGTCATCTGACTGATCAAGGGTGAAAGCTAAGTTAGTTCTGTTTACTGTGTGAGGTTCTTTACTGTGTCAGGTTCCTTTCTGCACCTTGGAATCTTGTTCAGATGGCCTAGTCCAACGTGAATGGGGTAAGGACATACATTGAGGCCAGTGCAAGTTTGGAAAGATGCGTGTCTTCTACCCAAACTCCATACCAAGTTGAAGACAAGGGCTTGGTCAAGAGCTGTCTAAAAAATGACCAGGTTTCAACTACTTTATAAATTTAAAGTTATTCAAAAATTTAGGGAGAAGGTCCATTTAAACAGCTTAAAATGAAAGACCTGGATTCTATGGGATTAGGAAGACAGTTCTAGAGACCAGCTGGATTGAGGCCGAGTACAGATCACCATCTGTGAGACATGTGTGCAGAGGACTCATGCCAGTTGCTTATCAGAGGCAAGGGTTGGATCTGAGGCTGACATATGTAGAGGTGGAGAGGCAGAAGGGACCAAGAAGAACTGATTAAAAATCTAGTTTCCATAATAGCCTGTGACCAATGAGATAAAATAAAATGAGATACATTTTTGGTCATGTAGACTTATGATCTCAACTGTTTGATATACACCAATTAAAAATTACAAGAGATTTTATGTATTTTATCAATTAGAATTTCTGAATACCATGGACCTCACACAGCAGGTTTGTGTAGCCAAAAGTTTCTCCGATCCCACCCAGCCCCGAGGTCCTGCAGCTGCTTATAAAATAATTACTCAGAGGCATATATCAATTACAAACTGTATGGCCAATGGCTTAAGTTTCTTGCTAGCTAGCTCTTTCATCTTAAATTAACCCATTTCTATTAATCTATATGTTGCTACGTGGCCATGGCATTACCAGTCTGTTGGCATGTTGCTCCTTGGGCGGCAGACTTGCATCTCCTCTACTCTCCTTTCTCCTACTGTCTCTCTTGGATTTCCCACCTGGCTCCATCCTGCCCTGCCATAGGCCAATGCAGCTTTATTTATCAACCAATCAGAGCAACACATGTTCACAGCATACACAAAGACATCACGTAGCAGGTTTGTCTGCTATGTGCAGCTGGGCCAAAATCTCTAGCTGGCCACAGAGAGCCTGCTGGCTGGGACTCACACTACTCTTAGTGACACCAAGAGCAGCAGCTAATATTCCTGGAGTTCACCAATACCAAGTACAGCTAAGTGTTCTTCAGGTATTACTTCCTTCTTGAGAAGACTCTGACAATTTCCATTTTATGGACTAGGAAATAGAGGCTAACAGTACCAAGGCAGGTCTGTCCTGCTATTCAATGGAGGACTGTTGCTGGACACTGGAACACTGTGACACACGGCAGTAAAGGGCTGTCCCGGGTCATTGGCCACTGTGGCACATTTTCAGGGTATCTTGAAAGGAAACTATGTCTACATTTGGTAGATCTCAGAGACTGCATCTTACCTGCCTGGAACCTAAATACATTCTAAAAGCTGCCAAATATTCAGCTCTTGCTTCCCCACTTGAAAGGACCACCCTTGCCACCCTAGATCCCCTGTGGATGGTCTCTGTTTGCAGTCAGCTGTGTTTGCTATTGATTGCTCCAGCTTGCCAGGGGTAGCTGACAGTCGGATGGAAGGCAGGGACTTCCCAATCAATAGCCATTAAAACTGTGCTTATTATGGTTGTAGGGGCTTTAGGGGCCAAGGCGACACCTTTAACAATAGAAAGGGAAAAAAAACAACAACCAAGAACTGATTTTGGTAACAAAATGTGTCTCTCTTCAGGAATCAACTAGATGCAGCAGGAGAAACACATTAGTTCATGTCCCTTTCCTCTCCTGCATTGTTGCTTTATATGTCAGTGGATCCCAGGAACTGTAAGTTCCTTTTAGGGGTGTTCTTTAAGACATGTAGAGTCGTGTGTGTGTGTGTGTGTGTGTGTGTGTGTGTGTGTGTGTGTGTGTGTACACTTTGTGAACTAAATTTGATCTCTAATTTAATTCATCCCAGTTAGAAAAGAACTGAGGGTTAGAGGCTGGACTTGACAGTAAGTTAGAAAAAGCATCTCGCCCTTTAGGGGAAAATGACTGGACAGATGGGGAGCAAGGTCACAAAGAGCCAGCGAGAAAGGCAGAGACTATTTCCTGAAGTAAAGTGGATAAAATGTCTGAGTGGGAGCCAGAGTTAGCATGTGGTGCTCAGCAGAGTCGTTGTTTGAGAAAGCAAGAAATTCCCAAGCAAGTGCAGTCCTGTGGAGAACTCTAAAACGTGAGGAAAAGTTTTAAATGTCACAAGAATGAGGCCACCAAGCCCAAGCAGGAGACCATGCTTACCTGGGCCAACGCTACCTGGTATATCAACTCACTGAGGACTCTGATACCATAAAGATAGAAGATGCCAGCAGAACTTTCCTGTTTATTGTGGTTCTTACCTGAATTGTGCACTGTGAACCACAGCCAAAACAATGCCTGGTGCTACACTCCTGATTGGGGCAATTCTAGCAATCTCCTTCCTGTTCTGTGTTTAAGCTGTAAAAATTCAGCCCCTGCCAGTGATGCTTGGGGAGCACATATTTCTGGCAACTTGAGGTATGATTGGCAACTATATCATGGCAACATACACAGAGGAGGAAGCCAGATTGCTCAGGTGATGGTCTGGAAAGTCAAATTCTAACAAGCTGTTGTTCTCCACTCGAGCGGGGGAAACACTGTCGCAGCAAATGGGTAGATAGCAGTGTGGAAACGGAAAAGTGCTCAAGAACTAGAGCTGGAGATGTGGGCTCTAAGATGCTGCAGGGGTTCATGAAGGAGTGGGGAGTGACATGTTTTGAGTAAAGGACCTCTCACCCCAAACAGCAGCACATGTCCTGTTTAGTTGAAGCAGGGCGGGAGAGAGCGGAGCACACTCTGGGCTGGACTCCTGGAAACACAAATATGTCACAGTTCCTGGTCTCAGATCCTTTGGTCCACAGGGTTGCTTGAGGGGAATTTGTGACTTGAATAAAATATATGGAAGGTGAAGACAGTGTCCTGAAATCAAGATGGGAATGGGCTGTGCAACTGCTAGAAACGGTCAAAGACATCACCAGAACAGAGTCACATTATACCAGGAACCTGGGTAGAAGGGGGACCAGAACCTGTGTAGGAATTTTAGAGAGAGGGGGAGGCAGCTTCCTGTGGGTGCTGGTGGGAGCAGGATTGGAGCATGCAGGAAACAGTTCTCAGGAAGCTACTGCTTTTCCTCAGCAATGACAGCAGTCCTCAAGATTTGCCTGTGGCCTGGAGATGAGGTATTGCTTCAATACAGTGTGGGCTGAACCAATGTACTGCAGATTGTGTGGAATACAGGAAGCGAAGCGAGTTGCCCCTCAGGTAAATGAAAGCTGAGGAGGACTCTAGAGAGCAAAGGGCTGCTCCCAAACACAGAGGACTCTCCACCACTGGCATTGGCTCCCTGAGGCACATCACCACTGGTTGGCATTGAGGATACTGGATCACCAGGAAGGGACTGGGTTAGTCAGCCTCCAATTTCCCTCATGATGCTGAAATTGTCATTCAACATGCATAAGTGACAGTTCACTCAGTGGAGTCTCTATGGTCCCCACATTCATTGTTCTGGTACTTTCTCTAATGCCATACTCAATCTGTCCTGGATGCCCAGGATAAAAAGCCCACTGTGCAGTATTTACTTATTTTTTTCAAGCAAATATTTCCTTGAAGGCCAATTTCAAGCTGATGGAGTAACACACTGAACCAGGAGCTGTGCTGATGATTGGTGCTCACAAATTCAGACCTGCCGGCTCCAGTACCTCTCAGGGTGCTTTGTTCCTGAACCGTTCTATGGCATAGGTAAGTGCGATCATTTAGTGGACTCAGAAAGGCAGCCCACGAGGACGGAGGACTCTGCCCACTGTCTCAGATGAGTAAACAGTTCATGTGCCCCGGGCTCTTTCACCAATGCATGGACCACTCCAGATGGTGGTACCTCTTCTGCTGCTATGCTGGCTCTTCAGATTAGCAATAGGGACTCTCCTGACAGGACAAGTGTGCACGGATGTGTCATCCAGATCTGTGGCAGATTCGCTTTCCACCACTGTCCAGAACTGACCCTGCCTTCCCTGGTTCTCGGAGCTTAGCTGGGTAAACGATGCTGACTATGTACCTTTCCCTCTCCTCCTGACATGGTCGCCAGCGCCTCTGCTGACTGAGCACCACCTTGAACTGCCACTCTCCACACCCTCCCACCCTCCCACAATGCTCGGGCTTCCAAGATGAGGAACTCCAGTCACAGAGGAGTCAGATAATTTGTTCAAGGTAACAGCTACATCTATTGAGGGCCAGAGCTGGGGTTTGACCCCAGGCAGGCTGGTTCTAGAGTTCCTGTAAGCAGTGGGGAATGCTAACTTGAGCTGTCTGAGGAACAGTGTCAAACTGCAGGCTGTGAGTGAAGGGCTCTCTAACAGGTCCGAGCATGGTTAACGTGTTGCTGGTAGGTTTTGCCCTTTCCTCTTCCCTCTCTATTGCTAAACCATTATACTACATTCCTAAAGCTAGCCCCTACGATCCATTCCTTTATTTGGCCACTGACTCATTCCGGAGACTAATCACCAAAGTCCAGCAATTGAAGTTCATTATTTGGTTATACTGTCCACCCTAGCACAGACTTCTCCCTTTTCCCCTTAAAAAAGCCACTCCTGCAGAAACCCCTGCTGCTTGCTGTCTGCCTTTGTCCAATCCAGAGGCAGCTGCTTTCCCCGCAGCTTGGCCCTCCAGGGTAATAAATCTCCTTTGTGCTGAGAATTTGGTGTCTGGGTATGTTCTGTATGACTGTACAACTCCTGGGCCCCCTTACATTAAGGAAGGCTTTCCCAGTCAGATAAAGTAGAAAAAGTAAGTCACAAGAAGAACAGATGAGATCTAGGGGAAATGTTAGCTGTGCTGGGAATTTGTGGGTCAGAGGCCACTGATGCTGGACCCTCAAAGGAACTTCTGTGCACTGACTTCTTTCTCACTGGAGTGTATAACTCAGTCAGCCTCCCTCGTTCACTTCTTTTATTGAAGAGCTAAATAGACTGTTGGCCTTGAGGGTTACGATTTTAATGATTTATATCTTTCCAAGCCTAAACACATGTAATAGATTAACTTGTTCTGTTAGTAAAGCATTGATTATCATTAAGATCTCATTAGTCATAGGGCTGTGGAAAAATACCAAAGTTGAAAACTCAGCTAACATCAGCATTGGGATTTCACAGGGAACCCCTGCTGGCTAGGTCCACTGGACAGTCCAGGCTGTACTGAAGACTCTAGGATTGGTTAGTCTTTAATTGGAACTGTTTGGGAAGGATTAAATGTGTAGCCTTGTTGGGCAAGGTGTGTTACTGGGAGTGGGCTTGGAGGTTTCAAAAACCCATCCTATTTACTGTTAGCCTTCTGCCTCTTAGTTGTGGAAAAAGATGTAAGCTCTCAGCTTCTGCTCCAGTGCCATGTCTACTTGCCTGCTGCCATGCTCCCTGCCATGATGGTAATGGACCCTAACCCTCTGAAACTGTAATTCCCAATGAACTATTCCTCTATAAGTTGCCTTGGTCATGGTGTCTTATCACAGTAACAGAGAAGCAATGAAGAGAGTTAGTCCATGGCTGACAGCCTCCAGTGAAATGCTCGTGTGTGTAAGCAATCATAGGAGAACAAAACTTCACTAGGCAGAATTCACAGAACTTGCACCTGAGCAAAGGACTTTTACTAGTAGGGACTGGGGATGGAAAGTCGAGCTTCATAGAAGCTGAGTAACAGCTCTACTACAGGGCCTCACCGTCACTCATTTTCATAGTGTTTATTTTGAGAAGATTTCACTAAGTTGCTTGAGCTGGTCTGGCATTCCTTCTGTAAATTAGACAGGCCTTGAACTTGAGGTTTTTCCTCCTCAGTTACCTCAGCGGCTGGGCTTATCTGTAGCTTTTCTGAGAATGATGAAGTAAAACCAGTATGTTATTTGGAGCTAACATTACTGTGTATCGAGCAAACATAGCAGTGGCTTGAGTACAGGGCTTCATGGTCATGTTCAATACACTAAGCTGGAGGGAAGTAGATCCAGGCTCCTGCTGAAGAGCTGTGGTCATCAGCACTGCTGGATTCACCATTAGTGGATGCTTCCTTTTCAACCCTGCTTGTAATCATTTCTTTCTTGAACAGGACCTTCATTCATCTCAGTGTCTTCTTTCTACACAGTAACACAGGCAATCCAATATGGCAGATTTTTAAATATATGTCTTTTGAACTATTTTGAACTTCTTTCTCATGTTTTTGAATCATGAAGGAAAGTGCTTTCTCCCTCTGACCCTTATTCCTGTCTCAGGGAGTTTTCTTTAGCACCTACATTGTCATTAACAAATAGCACTCTTGCTTGTTCATTTTCAGCTTCTTATTATCACCAAGCTGATGGGGACCTGAGGTCCCCTGGCTTGTTATCGGTGAGGTTTGGTAACTGTTCAGGAACTTGGAGTTTTGTCAATTGTAAGGACCTTTCTTTTCAGTAGGAACTGTGGAGTCTTCAGTGTTTGTGGCCCACAAGGCTGTGAAAATTCTATTTCTCAACTCTGGAGAATCCTGCAAGGATTTTGAAGTACTTTCTAGTAGACTTAAAGTGAGTGACGGACCCTGAACTGTAGCATAATTTTCATTATTCTAGAAGAATCACAAAGCCCAAATTTTCATCAAGTTGTCCTCAACATAGTTCTAAATAAATATAGCATTCAAATAATGTTACTTCTACGTTTTTAAGTAGTGGGGCAAAATTAGAAGCTTGGAACTTTGTATAGAAAAGCCAACAGAGGAAAAAAAAAACTTTTCCTTTTGTTTGGTACTCATCCCAAACAAAGAAAGTAGGGTTCACTCCAGAATAGTTCTGCTGTGGAGACAGGAACAGGAAAACCAAAATAAAGCAAAACTAACAAAATAGCAAAAAGAAATGGGAGTGATTTACTGGTCCAGAATGAGCAGACCAGCTGGGTACATTAGTATGTTTCCATAGGATTACCTTTCAGAAATTGTTATAGCTTTTGCTATACCACTACATAGTTACATGCTTTTGATCTCTTATATCCTCTATCACACGGATTTTATCAGTTCCTGCTTATGTGTTTGAAGACATGATTGGCTAAAGATGGCTATTTTAGCTTTCTGATCATCATCTGAGTGGGGTATTTATTTTTAAATTACTCACATGAATGCATGTATCTACAACTTCACAATGTGTGTTTATGTGTGTACATATAGATTTTAAATAAATAATAAGACCAATGTGATTTTGATCAAAAGCCCAGATTTATATACTTGTTGAAATCAGTTTCATTTGACTCATCAAGCTCAACAGAATTAATTTTCAAGTATGTGCCCAGTTGTTAGTAACTGAGTCACCTGAGAGTGTAATCAATTGCTTCTGGCTTTTCTCCAGGTCTTTTTTTGACACCCCTTGTCTTTTTTATTATTATTTAACTATCATTTGCATATGAGCAACGGTATAGACTCTGGATGACACTGAGTACGGCTGACTCAGTCTGGGTGTTTGTGAGGCTCAACCTAGTTTTGACACCTTTACATTTAGGGAATTGTTCCCTCAGTTTTCCACCTGAGAGGTCAAAAATAAAAAAAAGACATGGTGCTAAGTCTCACATATCAATTCCAATTCATCAGAGGTTTCTGATGTAGGTTTTGAATCTCCAGCTGAATTGGCTTGAGACTTGAGTGACTGTTTTGAGGACACATCCTTCAATCAAGTCATCTTTCTCAGTGTCTGTCCCTTTCAGGATAGCATGCTAGGCCAGCTCGGAAGTCTAATTTTTTTTTCTCCAACACTGATGGATCTCCAAAGCTTGGTGATATTTCATGGCAGCACTCACCTGCAATTCCAGCTGTGTGCTGTTGCATGAGTCACTCAGTGACTCAGTGAGTGACAGTGGCCAGCGATCAGCTCACCCCAGTTTCTCTGGTGTTTGGATTCCAGTGGCCTGACTTGAAACTCTGCAGTGGCTTCACAAAATGTTCTCTGTCCTCTAATCTTTTTTATTTTGTTTTGTTCTTTCGAGACAGGGTTTCTCTGTGTTGTCGTAGTTGTTCTGCAGCCTACTTTGTAGCTTTGTAGACCAGGCTGGTCCACCTGCCTCTGACACTCAAGTACTGGGATTAGAGGCATGTGCCACCACACCCAGCCAGTGTCCTCTAATCTCGGTGGGCAAGGCATTGTTTCCAGGGACTGCTTCAGTAGGGGAGGAGGAGTCTTTCTGTAGTAGAGCTGAGTTAGTCTGTAATGGCTAACCACTTTTGGAAAGCATAGATGATTCTCAAGAAAGACTAAATTAAAATACACTGAGTTTCTTTTTATCTCATTTGAGGTTTGTTTTAGTAAATTATGTATATTTAAAATATTTGATTTTCATTGAATTTTAGACTAATGTATAGAATTGGATCAACTTGTCCCTTATAATTCTTTTACTTTCTGTTTCTATAATTATTTTCTTGGTTTTTATTTGTTATTGCTTTTACCAGCCCTTCTCTGAATGGAGCTGAATAGTCACATTGTTCCTTCTTTATTTTATGTTCCAAGTATCAGTTATGTGATAATCTATTTAATATTGACTAATTTATTATCTTTACTTTTTTCTAATTAATTATTTCCTAACTTTTACTTTTGTTAAATGATTCTTTGTTGTGGGATATTTGTACACTGTGTGAAGATATATTGCTGGTTTAATAAAGAGCTGAAGAGCCGATAGGTAGGCAGGAAGAGGTTAGGTAGGATTTCTCGGGACAGAGAGGACTCTGGGAAGAAGAAAGATTGAGTTGCCAGTCAGACAGGGAGGAAGTGGCACAGGCAGTATGGAGAGGTGATGAGCCACATGACAGATGTAGATTAAAATAAATGGGTTAATTTAAGTTATAAGACCTGGTGAGACAAGCCTAAGCTAAGGCTGAGCTATCATAATTAATAAGAAGTCTCCATGTTGTTATCTGGGAGTCGGCTGGTAGGACAGAGAAAGACTTGTTACAATTCTTTACTGTAATTTTACTAATTCCCTTCCAAATTTGTGTGTGTGTGTGTGTGTGTGTGTGTGTGTGTGTGTGTGTGTGTGTTCATGAGGTGTATGCACATGTATACTTCATGTGTACAACAAGTACAATCACCACCTCTGTGGTGCCTATGGAGGCCAGAGGTTGAGGTTAGGATTGCCTAACTTCAGTCTCCTCCTTGTCTGTTGAGAGTGGGTCTCTGACAGATTTAACCTGAAGCTCACTGTTTCAGCCGCTGGCCAGCTGGACCCTGTGTCCTCCCGTTTTCACCTCCTGGCACTGGCTGATAGATTCATGCTAGCATGCTGGCTTTTGTATGGCTTGTAGGAGGAAAACTCGGGTCTTAGAGCTTGTACAGCAAGCCCTTTACCTGATGAGTCATTTCCCCAGTCCCCAAATTTGTTTTGACTGAATTAACTTTTGTTAATTAGCTTTAATAATTTAGTTGCTTTTTATCACTTATTAGCATAAATATTTAAGGCTATAATTTTTTCTAAATATGGATGTAGTTATGTCCCATATACACTGATTCAGTAAATTCATTACTACTCTTTTACATTTAGAATTGGCCCTTAATGTTTTGTCCAATAGATTTTAGCTAAGAATAGCACTAGGGCTTTATGGAAAGTATATTGCTGTAGGGGAAGGCCTTGGGACATTGGTGTTGCAAAGATGTTTTGAATAAGGTTCCAGGAACACAGGGAACAGAAGCAAAGGGCTGGAATGCATCTCTGGCAGAGTACCTGCCTAGCATATACAAAGCCCTGGGTTTGATCCTAATTTTGCTGCAAGAAAAAGAAAACTAGATACGTGGAATCATGTCAATCTAAAAGACTTCTTTGCACAGCAAAGCAAATCATCAACAGTGTAAGTCAACCTATAGCATGGGAGAAGATATTTGCAATCTATGTCAGACATGGGAGTGATAGCCAGAATACAGAAGGCACTCAAAGAATTCAATAGAAACAAAACAAAACAAAAAACAAAAAACCTCAAAACAAACAAACAAACAAACAAAATCCCACAAATAATCCAATTTTAAAAAGGATAAATATTGGGCCCATCAATAGTCAATTGGGGGTTAAGGAGGACCTGAGGGAGCATCATCTCTCCCAGATGAACTGTTGACTACTGATAGACTCTGGGTAAGAGACAGTCTTCAGTTCATGGACCCATTGATGAAGTTCGCCAGGTTCCAAAGGTTAGTTGCAATCTTATCATTACAAACATGGTTCTGTTTTACATAAATGGTCCACAAAGCAAAACAAAAAGTTGTGAATGTAGGGAAGGGGTTTGTGGGGAGGAAAGGACATTGCTAGTGCTGGGACAGAGATAAGAACAAGAAGAGGAGAGTGTCATCAGGATGCACTGAATACATGTATGAAATTGTCAAAGAACAAAATTAACTTAAAAAATAAGCAAAGGACTAGATAGACATTTCTCCAAAGAATATGTACATTTGGCCCTGAGTACCTGAAATGTTCAACATCAGTAATGACTGGGGAAGTGCAAATGTAAGCTGCATTGAGGTATCACTGCAATTCAGTGAGAATGCTACTATTTTAAATGCAAACACCAGTGCCAGTGAGGATGCCAATCAATGCTGCCGTTATTGAAAACAATGTGGAGAGTTCTCAAAGGATTACAATTAGAACTACTATATGATGATTCAGCAATGCAGCTACTGCATATATATAACCAAGAAAAAAGGAAAGAAAGAGAAAGAAAGAAAGAAAGAAAGAAAGAAAGAAAGAAGAGGAAGAAAGAAAGAAAGGAAGGAAGAAAGAAAGAAAGAAAGAAAGAAAGAAAGAAAGAAAGAAAGAAAGAAAGAAAGAAAGAAAGAAAGAGAAAGAAATCAGCATGGGAGAGACATCAACACTCCTGTGTTTACTACAGCAGTATTCACAATAGCATAAAAAGGAAAATCTCTCTCTCTCTCTCTCTCTCTCTCTCTCTCTCTCTCTCTCTCACACACACACACACACACACACACACACTCACAAAGAATAATCTTCAGTCAAAGAAAAGCACAAATTGGAACTAGAGATTGAGATGCTAAATGAAATGATTCAGACATGGAAAGACAAATATCACATCATCTGAGATGTCAGTGCTAATTGTCAACTTCCAGGATCTAGAGTCACCTGGGAGGTGGGTGTCCAGATATGCCTGTCAGGGGTTATCTTGATGAGGTTCACTGAGGTGAATAGACCCACCCACTGTGCATGGTTCCATTCCCTGACTGGGATCCTGGATGCATTGCCCTCTTCTGACTGCCTCCACCCTGACTTCCCTACCACGGTGGACTGAAATCTGGAACTGGGATCTTGAATTAAACTCCAGTTGCTTTTGTCAGAATATTTTCTCACAATCTGGTCTGTGGACTCTAAACAACAGTTGAGTTCATAGACACTGGGAGTCGAGCGGTGGCTACCAGAGGCCAGGGTTAGCAGGGAGGTGAGAAGGGCGGGAAGATGAGCAATGGATGCTAAGCCAACCAGATCCAGAAGTTCTGGGGCACTACTGTACCTCAGACAACGTTCTGTCCATATGAAAGAGCAGATGAAAAGATTTTTCACAAATTTTATCATAAAGAAATGGTCTGTTACTACAGAAATAGACATGTGTAGCATGATTAAATAGTACTCAGTGTGTGAACATATGAAAACATTGAATGCTACTCCATTAATATATGCACCTTTTGTGTTTTCAGGTGTCAATTAAGATAAATTTTAAAACATGGAGCTTTGCATTTGAAAAGGAAATGGTTTCCACAGTGCTGTGAAGCAGACATTAACAATTCCCGAGTGAAGAAAATTTATAATTCGGTTCAGTCCCTCATTGAATAGCATGTGCTTTTGTTTTATTTTCCTCTTCTGCAGCAGAAGGGCTGAGGACTAGCCATATACTCCTGGGAGTTAGACCTAATTTACTGAGTGAGGTGTGCCTCAGTATCTCCAGCGATCATCTCCTGTGTCTTCCAAGGACTAACGCAGCATGGATTGAAGCTGGATTTGGTGTTCAGTTCTCTCTGTGCTTTGGTCCTGTACCTCAGTTATTTATAGTTCCCAAGTAATGAATGAGAAATAGATATTTGCCAAAGCGAGCACAGGTCTCTTTGAAAAGAAGGAACAGAGGACCCCAGGGACTTCCTGAAGGTCCTGAGACTTGGCTGTGTTTCCCTGCAGTGACTAGGTGTCATATTTCTGCACTCTATTTCTTTCTACTAAACCTTTCCATATGATTTTAATTGTTATCATTTATGCAAAATACTTGATATGTCTGGGTGATGACACACTAAACACTCTTGCTGTGCTGGCTGGTGTGAGAACTGGACACAGGGAAAGGAGAAATCCATCCCAGAAATGGAGAAAGGAAGAAAGGGATGTTCTAATCCCTCTAGGCCAGCAGGAAAGCTGAGTATCATTGCTTTACAGGCATCCAAGGCCTTCCCAGAATTGACACTGGAGTGAGGGCATTTGGGGCTTCTCCTGGGTGATTTCAGTTTGGACACTTTCCAACAGAAAATAAAAAACAAAACACCACTTTCACTTTCTGAGATCAGTGCTGTCAGAAGAAGCCACAGAGGAGCAAACCCCTCTCTCTGAAAGGTTCCTTTAACACTTACATGCTTGGTCATTATGCATACTCCTAAGGAAATCAAGTGAGACCATCACTCAGGTCACTCTAGCCCATCAGGATTCTCAGAAGAGACTGAAGTGACTGGTCTACAGCAGGGAATCCCATGGCAAAGCAAAGCTGTTCAACTTAGCAACCTCTGGCAGCCTTGCCATCTGTACCAAGAGTGCCTTGGTCAGTTCAGGACAAATGGAAGGCCTGTTGATCTAGGGGCCAAGATACAGCCTCCAATGTTCGAATCTTAGATGGTCTTATAACAAAAAACCCAGAGCCAGATATCAGGGTGAAAGCTGAAAGATCAGAGAAGCAGAGCAGCCAGCCACTAGTTCTTACCTCTAAGAAATCCTCAGCCTAAAGAGAGTGAGTTCCTGTCTCCTCATGCCTTACATACTTTTTTCCACCCTGCCTTCACTTCCTGAGATTAAAAGTATACGTGCTTCCCAGTACTGGGATTAAAGGTGTGTGCCACCACTGCTGGCTCTGTTTCCAGTGTGGCCTTGAACTCACAGAGATCCAGACACATCTCTGCCTCCCGAGTGATAGGATTAAGGGTGTGTGCCACCACTGCCTGACCTCTATGTTTAATCTAGTGTCTGGCTCTGTCCTCTAATCCTCAGACAAGTTTATTAGAGTACACAATATATCACCACACTCCATCATATGGTTTCATTTTTTATTCCTTGGTAGAACCAGTCATATCATTCACATAATGAGGGCACAAAAATGACGAAGCATCAGCATAAATGTAGTAAATGTTGTCTTTCCTGCAAAACATTAAAAAACTAAAAGTATGTTCAGGAGAAGTGTCAAATTCTTCAAAGGCCCTTAATTTAAAACTACATTCTTATCCCCTGTTTGTTTGGAGGTAGGGCCTAGAACTCACAATCCTTATTCCTCAGTTTCCCAAGTGCTAGCATTACAGGTTAGATCTACAACACCCAGATTTACCACCACTGACACTGTTTCTTAAGTCACATACAATTCCCTTTTATAATCCCAGGGCTCTATAGTGGCATTGCTTTCTGTTTGGAGGCTGGGACCAAAAAGAGGCCATAAATTTGAAAGAGATAAAGGAGGGGTATATGGGAGTGTTTGGAGAGAGTAAAGGGAAGGCAGAAATGATATAATTATATTATGAACAAAAAAATTGAAAAGTAAGTTTGTTTTAAAGAAATCCTCAAAAGCCTCTGCATCCAATCAAAGAATAGGTGAGAAAATAAAATGTCATGGGATTGAAGGACCTGGCAGGTCTTACAGGATCAGCTTAATGCTGGGAAGAAAGGTCAATGAGTCACTATATATCAAAGTACTGCTGGGGTGGAACCCAAGCCAGGAGACATAAAGAAGCTTAAGTCAGAACAGGAGATTTTCTGGAGGAGAGAAGAGTTCAGAGCCAAGGAGCATAGACAGTGCAGGGGCAAGTGCTGATTGACAGTGGCTGAGAGCTTACCAGCCCTCAGTAAGAACATAGGAATCTGCAAGACTTGGGAAAGCTCTAGGGAGAAATGAGAAGGATCTCAGATTGATGGGGAAAAAATCATTCAGTAAGTGAGATGACTTAAAGTCACTATGAATAAGTTTATGTCAGCTTAGGACTGGGGGCTCAGTGGTAGAATATTTGCCTTAAAAGTGTGGGGCTTTCAGTTTAATTTCAACAACAACAACACACACACACCACACTCATTTGAGGGATGCAGTGAGCTGCTATGTGCAAATTACTTGTGCAAGGCAGAGTGTGCTTGACAGCTGTCTGGTAACATGCCCACAAATCTTTACTCTTGTAGTCCTCCCTGCCCATGCTCTGCACTGAATTGGGAGTTGTCTGAGCATATCCTATTTGATATTTATTCTGGGTTTGACTCACTTTGTACTTTATGTAGTGTTTCCTCCCCTAAGATAGGAGTTTAGTAATAATTAGAGAGAAAGTAAATCTTGTTGCATTCAGCACTCCTGCCAACTCCACAGCACCATTTCTCTTGTACTGAAAAGGCCACATGCTGTGCAATGCACCCAAGACATCCAAGAGCTGCAGTTTGTAGGGTGGCTTCTCTGGATGCTCCTGCAAATCTGAGTCAACCCTGAGCTTACACAGCTTGTACACTAGCAGCCTCCAAGTCATAGACACAGTCCAGAATTGAATCTCAATTCATCTGTATTCTTCGGATATCCAGACTTACCTTTACCTAGAGATCTAAGCTGCACTCTTTTTTTTTTTTTTAGCCAGTTCTAATCCAGCTTTGTTCAATTTAGCTGAAGACAACTCCATTTGTTCTTGCCTTATTCTCCATATTTTTCTCTGATAAAGTTCATAATAACTGCTAACATCATGTGTAATTTACTAATTTATCATTGCTTTTAATCTCCCTTCCCAATTTGTCTCAGGCTTCATTAAGTCAAGGTTATTTACTGTGCTTTTTCTGCTGATGTGAGTTCCAATTGCCTAGAAAAGCATCTAAAAGATTGTGCTTGCTTTTAATAAGCATCTGCTGTTAAATGGATGATTTCTAGAGTTAAACTAGAATAAACTGGCAGGAAACCAAGAAAGCTACCTCTAAGGCTCTGATGTCTTCCAGCCCCATCACTGCACTGGCTTCCACACAGTCTTTGGAGTGACTTCTCCAATAGTTTTTGGTTCTCTATCTCAAATTAATATATAAATATATATAAATTATATAATATATGTATATAAAATTAAGTTTTCATACACATGGAGTATTTCTATATGGATGTACCAAAGACAAATGAAATTCAAGTGACACATGGATTTGTCATAAACTATATTCTCTTTTTTCTCTCATGTACAGTAGTTCTGTGGATGACATCATCATTCATTGAATCATGCAATTCATAGACCACTGAGTCCAATTCTTAATCAGACTGAGATCTCAGAACAACTAGAATTAGTGGTAAGCATAGAAATAATATAACACCATTTTTAGTAAAAATGCCGGTCAAAATTTTGTTTTAACCAGAAGTGACAGAGAAGATTCAAGATAAATTGCTCTATTACAGCATTATTTACTGATGGACCGCTGTATTTCCTTTTAGGTAAGAAGGAAATGGTGGCGGTAAAGAATGCTGAGCATGCGGGGATAAGTAATTATATTGAAGTTGAAGTTGGTGACATTGAGTACTTATGAGAATGGGGATAATAAGTTAAACTAAAAATATAAGAAAGTTTGGAGTTTTGTTTCTGGAAGTGGGGCCGGGATCTAGGTTGTAAATACGAAACTGGGTGTCTAGGGTTTTATGGGAGAGAAGAAAATTGAACTGAGGAAGTAAAAATATCAATTGGCTTGGAACATTGAGTGTGCCCTCTACAGGGTACTGATGCAGGGATGGGGCAGGAACATCAGTGAAGAAGACAGGAGTGTGAGCTGGTGCCTGTGGCCCTGAGGAGTGGCTAGAAGTCAGACGGCCACTCCTGATTCCTCAGTAAACCTCATACACCCTGCAAGTCTCAGTCAACTCTTGGGAATCTTTTGTTTTGATGCAGCATTAGAAACCATTCATTTCTCTGCCAGCGTCTTAGTCCACATTCATGTAATTTCAGGGCCAGGGGGATAGCTCAGGGGTGAGGGTTCTAGATGCCAAGCCTGACTACTTGAATTTGAGATCAATCCCTGGGTCCAATGGTGGAAGGAAAGAATTGGTTCCTGAAAGTTTGTCTCTAACCTCCACAGATGCATGTGCTGCACATATAGTGTACCTTCCACTAAGCAAATGAAATAAATAAATGGGAAAAAAATAAAAAACATTTGTGTGTGACTTTGCACCCAGTAATTGCAACTGTCTCTAGGAGGCTCATGCAGATTTTCCAAAGTGAGCTCATTATAAACAACAACAATAACAACAATAAATGAAAAAATGAAGTTTTTTGGTGGGTAATAATATAATTCAGTAAATAATTTTGGTTATCTATCCAGAACCTATCACTCAATACTTTTTAAAAAAATTTTTGTTTATGCATCTGCTCTACTTGTGAACCTAAAGAAAAGCTGAAAACACCTGCTAAACAACAACAAAAAAAATGCCAGATTCAGTTAAGAACATTTTTTAAGTATTTATTTATTTACTTACTTACTCACTTATTTATTTGTTATTGTATGTGTGTGTGTGTGTTTATATGCCACACATGTACCATACCATTGGAACCCAGAAGACAGCATTGGGTCCCCTGGGACTCGCGTTATAGGCAGTTATGAGCTGACCCCGGAGTGCTGGAAACTGAACTCTGGTATTCTGGGAGAATAGCAAGTGATCATAACTGCTGATCCATTTCTCTAGCTCCAAGGGGGCAATGTGCTTTAGAGTCTTGTGGCATTTTATGGGGTGTCATGTTCCCATTCCCCTGGTACTGTGGCCATATATCAGCTTATGTATTTCTCATTAAATACCAGTGGGCTCACTGAGTCATCAACCACAAAATGTCCCACTGTGTCACTATCTACTTTCTGAACCCCAGTGGAAGTGTTGAAATTATTAGGCTTACTGGCAGGCAACACCCAGATCCAGGGAAAGCCTTAAGCTGATACCACCCAGGGAATCTACCCAGGGGTGAGGAAGTACCTGACATCCCAAACATTCCAGCCATTAGATAAGGTGGCCAGACGTCCTTGAGTCTAGCACACACCTATTTTTGTTTTACAGATACCCCTAGGCAATTGTCAGCCAGTCAGGGTCCTGGACCCTGGAAATCCCTTCACCCCAACCTCTGCTATGATAAAAACCTGCCCCACCTGAGTTCAGGGCTCTCTACTCTCACCACTGTGTCGGACAGACAGAGGGACCAAGCTCCAAGCTTGAAATAAAGGCTCTTTGCTTTTACATGAGGTGGGGGTTGGCCTGGGTTTGGGGTGGGAGGGGGGTGGGGTGGGGTGGGGGTTGGGGTAGGTGGGGTGGTGGGGTGGGGT
>CABHPQ010160096.1:10312-39312 GCA_902168405.1 Peromyscus aztecus
TTTTTTTTTTTTTTTGAGACAGGGACTATGTCGTCCTGGCTGTCCTGGAACTCACTATGTAGATCCGGCTGGCCCCTAACTCACAGAGCTCTGCCTGCCTCTGCCTCCCTAGTGCTGGGATTAAGGGCATGTGCCACCACACCTGGCTTCCTTATAATTGTTTTTTAAAAATGATTTCATTTCTAATTTTACACACGTGTGTGTGTGTGTGTGTGTGTGTGTGTGTGTGTGTGTGTGTGTATGTGCGTGCCAATGCAGGTGTCTGTGGAGGCCAAAAGAGAGGACTGGATCTCCTGTGAGCTGCCTGGTGGGCGTGCTGGGAATTGAACCCAGGTCCTCTGGAAGAGACTGCTGAGCTGTCTCTCCAGAATCTTTTCATAGCCCAGTTGGAAGCCGACGGCTGCATGACTTTGCATCCTTCTGGGTTTTGATTGAACTGAGCGTTGTCACAGACTTGTTAACACATTTCCAACGGGTCAGTGTCAGGCTGCACTTGTGAGAGGCCCCCACCCCCACGTGACGGATACGCCGAGGATAGTTCTTGCAGATTTTTATTAACAGAGACGTGTTTATTGCACAAGACTTGTTTTTCCCTACTGCCAGCCGTGTTCTCTGATTGGGAAGAAGTTACAGAATCCAGCTGCTTGATTTTTTTTTTATTTGTATTTGCTGAAAGATGAAGGGGAGAGTGAAATTGCAAACATCTAAGTGGATGTGATATCCGGGTCCAGATTAGTGGAGGCAGCGATCATCAAGCAAGCAGCTTGCTCTCCAGGGTAGTGTTTTCACGCGCACTGCTGTGTGTGTGTGTGTGTGTGTGTGTGTGTGTGTGTGTCTAAGGACAACCTGGGGTGACACTCCCAGGAATGCTGTCCTTTGAGACAGGGTCTCTCATTGGCCTGGAGTTCACAAACTGGGCCAGGCTGGCCACCGAGCCCCAGGGATCCACCTGTCCCTGCCAACCCAGTGCTGGGATCACAACGGTGCACCATGGCTGACATTTTCATGTGACATCTAGGAGCTGAGCTCTTAGTGAGACATTTCCCCAGCACTACGACGATTGCTTAAGCAAGTGAGCTAACAGCGGTTCAGAGTTTTAGGTTGGTCCTGGATGGCAGGAGCCACGCCAAGCACACTACAGGGTGGTCTTGTTCTTGCTGGCAACACCCCACAAAGTAGGAGCCGTTACTAGCTCTGTTCTGAGCACTACTGTGCAAACGAGTGGGGTCCTGAGACTGCATAACTCATTCACGGTCACCATCCAGCACTCAGCAGGCTTGGCTCCAAGCCAGGCTGACTCCAAAGCCAGGCAACGAGCTGTACACGTGACCCGTGCCCACTGTCTCAGGGCGTGCTCTCTGAAGACCGTGATCACGCTTCACGTCTTGGTAGCTGGCCAACAACGTCATCCTGAGCTGCCCAATGCATTCAACTAGAGCCTGTAGGGATCAGTTGAACACAGTCCCAGAAAACCAAGATGCCTGAACCAAACAACAAATATTTCACATGGTTAGTTAACATGATGACTCCTCAACTGGACGTGGGAAGCTCCAGCCTGGGGCCCAAACCCTGGCCACTGGTGGCTTTATAAAGCTTATTGGACCAGGGCCATTCTCCTCTGCCGAAGACTGAACCCCGGCTTCACCCATGCTAGGACAGCACAGCTGTTTAAACCAGGTTACTGTCCCATGGCCATTTCCCCAGTTAGTTCTTATTGTCAGCTGGACACAACCCAGTCACCTGAGTACCTCAGCTGAAGATTGGCCATGCCTGTGAGGAACTGTCTCACAGAGAATTGGGGGGATAGGCCTGGGGGAGGACCACGGTCACTGTTGGCATCACTGTCCTAGGCAAGTGAATCTGACTGTGTAAGAGAGCTAGGAGAGAACAAGCCAGGGAGAGCCAGTCAGCAGCGTTCCTCTGACCTCTGCTTCAGCTCCTGCCCTGACTTTCCTCAGTGGTGGGCTGTGACCTAGGAGGGACAAGCCCTTTCTCCTCCCAAGTTGCCTTAGGCCATAATGTTCATCACAGCAACAGAAAGAAAAGGAAAGCAACCATGGATAGACAGTTGCTGTGTCAGCCCAAGGTATTTCCTAAGTAGCCTTTTTTTGTTTTGTTTTGTTTTTGTTTTTTTGAGACAGGGTTTCTCTGTGTAGCTTTGAGCCTTTCCTGGATCTTGCTCTGTAGACCAGGCTGGCCTCGAACTCACAGAGATCCACCTGCCTCTGCCTCCTGAGTGCTGGGATTAAAGTCATGCGCCACTACCGCCCGGCCTAAGTAGCCCTTTTAATTAATAAAAATGGAATGTGTGTGGGTATATGTGAACATCAGAGACCAACCTCAAGCACTGTTCCTCAGGAGCTGTCTACTTGTTGTTTTTGTTTTTTTTTTTTCGAGACAGGGTTTCTATGTAGCCCTGGCTGTCCTGGAACTGGCTCTGTAGGCCAGGCTGGCCTTGAACTCGGAGATTCACCTTCCTCTGTCTCCCAAGTGCTGGGATTAAAGAGATGGACTACCACCGCCAGGCCCTACTTTGTGACAGGGTCTCTCATTGGCCTGGGGCCCAACCAGTAGGCTAGGCTAGCTGCCAGTGAGCCTTGGGAATCCTCCTGACTCTGCTCCCATGCCACCATTACAGGTGTCTGCCACTATGCCACTTTTTACATGAGTTCTAGGAACCAACTCAGGTCCTCATGCTTGAGTGGTAAGTACAGACTGAACCATATCCCCAGCCACCAAGTGTTTTTCAGTAAATGTTAGCTTTTCCCCTGCCTTCAAACAAAGTTGCCCCCTTGTGGCAGTTTGTCAAAGCTCACAGAACCTTCTATAGGAATCTTCAAATGCACAAAACAAGCTAATAAAAAAAAAAACAACAACAGGAATACAGAAGAAACCAATTGCATTGAGACGACTGTTAAAACCACTGAAAGAATCACGGAGAGCAACGTGTACCTTAGCGGGAATTACACAGCCACCTAGCGGCAGGTCTCGGAACTACAGCAGCTTCTAGACTGGTATTCATAAAATGTACAATCACCCAACTCCAACGATTGCTTTGAAACCCCGAAAGATCCCCGGGCGACAAGTTCATAGCATTTGCTCAAAGTGGAATAACAGAATTTCCTTTTGTTCTTCTCTTCATCAATTCCATTAGTGACAAAATTCAGGGAAAACAAACAAACCCATAACCAAATCTCATAGTTAGGTTGCAGAGTTAACACCACTTTTCTAGAGATTGAGATCTTTTAAGACAGGGTCTCTTGTAGCCCAGGCTAGCCTCTAACTTCTCATGTAGCTGAGGGTGACCTTGAAATTCCTGTTTTCACTCCCCCAAGTGCTGGGATTACAGGTGTGAACCACTGTACCCCGCCTATTCTTTCTTTTTTTAATCACAAATATTTTTAAAAATTATTTGATTATTTTGTGTGTATAGGTGTTGTGTCTGCATGTATGTGTGTGCAATGCCCACAGAAGGAGGATCCGGACCCCCAGGACTGGAGTGACATGGTGGTGAGCCGTCACACGCACACTGTGGCTCAGACCCGGTCCTCTGCAAGGGCAGCAGGTACTCCTAACAGCCGAGTCATCTCTCTGATCCCTCGAATATTTCCCAACTTTCTTTTTAATACATCTGGATGCTTTAAAATCATCACACTAATTATTTATTTATTTACCGATTGAGTGATTTTGTGTGTGTGTGTGTGTGTGTGTGTGTGTGTGTGTGGTGTGTGGACATACGACAGCACATGTGTGGTGCTCAGGACAACTTGTGGGAGTCTGTCTCTCCTCTCACCATGTGGGTCCTGAGGACTGAGCTCATGAAAGAGAGTCCTTTCAGTCACCGAGCCATCTCTCTAGACCTAAATTTATCCCTTCCCTCCTTTTTTTTTTTCTTTTCTTTTCTTTCCGTTTTTTAGACAAGGTTTCATTGTGTAACCTTGGCTGTCCTGGAACTCACTCTGTAGACCAGGCTGGCCTCTAGCTTGAAGCAATCCACCTGCCTCAGCCTCCCCAGTGTTGGGATTAAAGGTGTGTGCCACCACTGCCCAGCTCTGAATTTATTTCTTAAATGGGGTGTACTGGCCAAAGCTCTGGTGTAATTTCTGCAGTAGCAGTGACTACACCCTCCGCCCCTAGCATCCCACGGAGCAGGGTTTAAGGATGCTGCAGAATGAGTGATTGACAGACAGTTGTATTGAAACCGACAGCGCTTTCCTAACTTTCGGTTGTAACTAAAATGATCGGCGGCACAGAGCCTCAGCCTGGCCCGCACGTGAAACAGTGCTATTAACATAAAGTTGTCCAAGTGTCACAAGCAGATAGAAAACAAAAAGAATACTCCATGGAGACGACACATAACTGGCACACATTTCAAATGCTAGGAAACACGCCTTTCTACAGCAATCTAAAGATGCCACTAACAACACTGAGTTCCACTCCGTAAGCCCAAGTGGACCTCTGATGGTGTTGTGTGGATTGGGTACCGCTATGTAGCCCTGGTTGGCTCTGAACTCTTTAATTTCATCTTCTTTTTGTACATATATTTATTTTTCTTTTGTGTGCTCACATGTGTGAGAGCGCACACGGAAGCCGGAGGTTGACGTCAGTGTCTTCCTCCATCACGCTCAGTAAGTTTTATTTACTGAGGCAGGGTCTCTCGATGAACTTGAGGCTTGCCTAGTTAGTCTGGCTAGTCAACTTGTCCCAGGGACCCCCCACCTCCTCCCGAGTGTGGGAATCACAGGCAGGCCACCATCCTTATCCACCCTATGTTATGTTCTTAGCATGGCAAGCAGTTTATCTACTGAGCTATCTCCTTAGCCCAGGCTATGAACTCTTCTTGAT
Source organism: Peromyscus aztecus (assembly GCA_902168405.1). NCBI lineage: Eukaryota > Metazoa > Chordata > Mammalia > Rodentia > Cricetidae > Peromyscus > Peromyscus aztecus. The sequence continues at coordinate 15,158 of CABHPQ010160096.1, forward strand.
CATTCTGCCTCAGCTGGGTGCTTGGTTTTTAGGTGTGAGTCACCAGGCCTGGAAGAACCAGATTGAGGAAGTGGAGTTGAAAACAGAACAGACTCCAGACAAGAGGCTGGGGACCAGTTACGTCAGTGTCTTAGCCTGCTGCAAGAGATCACGCAGACATTCCCAAATCTCCCACCCCCCATTCTTCTTTGTAGCCCCTGAGTCCTAAATAATTACACAAGCTCTTTGGACAAGGGCAGGGTGATGTGCTGTGATCTACATCAGGATCAAAGGTCACTGGATTGGGCCAATACTGTTCAGCAGGATCAACCAGACTTGACACAAAGGTTTATTTGTTGTTGTTGTTGTTTTGTTTGGTAGGGGGTTGTTGAGATAGGGTCTCATGTAGCCCAGGATGGCCTCAGACTGGTTACATAGCTGAGGCTGACCCTGAACTACTGATCTTCCTGCTTCTACCTCCTGAGTGCTGGGATGACAGAAAACAAGTCCCGACAGGCACTTTGGAATGGCTCTGTCTTTGGGAGTGTCTTGCTCACACATCATGAGAAGGTTGCTTCTGGCTAGCCCGCTGGTCCCAGGAGAATGGCGACAGACGTGTGTGCACAGGTAGATCACTCCAGCCCAGGGTGCAGTGACTTCTCATCACAGCCAGCAGCCTCTCAGACTTAAAACCCACCCGAGGACAGACAGTTACCTACAGGGGCCTCAGCTGATGCTCAGCATGTGGATGGAGGAGGCTGCTGCATATATAGAGGTTTGGGGGAGGGGAGGTTATTAGGGAACCAAAACCTTGCCTCAAAAGCGTAATTCACACTTAACAGCAAACATCTAGCAGTTAAACTTAGACAATCAGCACACTGGTAAACAGATACCCAGGCAGCTCTGGTTTGGAGGGTACAATCAATGATTGGTACCAGAAGAGAAGTTCACTAAAGAGCCCAGTGGGCCCTGAGCAGAGTGTGGAGGGAAAGGCAATGATTTCCTAGACATAATCTGTCGCCGGCATCCTTGGAAGTCATCTCCTGCTAGCTTTTTAAAAAAATTTATGTAAGTCAGGCATGGTGGCACATGCCCTTAATCCTAGCACTTGGGAGGCAGAGGCAGGAGGATCTCCATGGTGAAACCTTGTTTCCAAACAAAACAGAACACTCATGTTTTTACTTATGTGCATGTATCTGTGTGTGTATATGGAGTGTGTGTGTGTGTGTGTGTGTGTGTGTGTGTGTGTGTGTGTAACCATGGAGTCCAGATAAGGTCTATGGATTCCCTAAAGCTAGAGTATAGGTGGCCAGTTGTAAGCTGCCCGATGTTTGTGCTGGACTTTGGTTCTCTGGGAGAGTAGCAAGCACCCTTAACCACTGAGTCATCTCTCCAGCTCCCCTACCTAGGTTTTTATAATTTATTTACTTTTATTTTATGTGCTTTGGTATTTTGCCTGCATGTATGTCTGTGTGAGGGTGTCAGATCGTGACCTTACAGAAGTGAGCTGCCATGTGGGTGCTGGGAATTGAACCGGGTCCTCTAGAAGAGCAGCCACTGCTCTTAACCACTGAGCTATCTAGTCTCCCTCCAACTATCTTTTTAAAGTTAGACAAATGCATGAGGACCAAGATCGTGTCCAAGAAAATAACCTCTAAATGAAGACCACTGAGAAAGGGAGGTCCTAACGTCCGAACCTCCAGAGGATTACCCTGGTGCCAGCAGGCCTCCCAGGTCCCTTGAATGTTAGAGGAAGAATGCCTGCTCCCTAGCTAGACTTAAATCATACAAATATACAGGAAACTCAAAGTATTTTTTTCTCCTTTGGGACAATGTTTCTCTCTGTAGCCCTGCCTTTCCTGGAACTCACTCTGTAGACCAGGCTGGCCTTGAACTCAGAGATCCACCTGCCTCTGCCTCCTGAGTGCTGGGATTAAAGGTGTGCGCCACCATTCCCAGCTCAGGAAACTCAAAAGCAGTTTCAAAGGCAGATCCAGTAGCAAAAGGGACACCAGTCTACACTAAAACAAAAGAGAGAAAGCTCCTTCTCTGGCCTTCGCACGCATGTGTACCTGCACATCCCCTTCCCTTCTGCAGGCAGCAAGCAGGAGGGATAGTTCCTCCCAAGTCTTTAGAAGTGGTCCAGAATGTAAGCAGAAAGGATGTCCCAAGTGGGCAGAGCTATGAGCCAGACCCCCCAACCAACCCTGAACAAAGCGGGGATATGCCAAGAGAGATTTCGGACGTGCGTGGGACCAGGTAGGGCTCTCATCTTCCCCATTCCCAAAAACAGGATTACTGTCAATGTTGGGGCTCCAGAATGTCACAACCAGACTTCTTATCCCTTTCTGACCTGACAGGCCTCACTCAATCCCTATCTCTTGGCCTGATCCTATGGCTGGGTGAGATTTATGGGGGTCCTGGAGATGGTGTGAATGTCAGAAACGAGCCTGATGGTGGGACAAACGTGGTCTGTGACTGTTTGCATGAATGGTCCTAAATCTTCATCCCTCTCCTATCCCGAGCCTTTGCCATGCAATCTTGTTGTGGAATATTAGTTGAAGATGTGTTACATTTGCTTATGTTGTGGAACATTGTTTTAATGATGCAAAGATGTGTTTATGTTGCATTTGTTTAACTCTGAGAAGCTGTGTTACTTTGCCTGTCTAAAACACCTGATGGTCCAATAAAGAGCTGAATGTCCAATAGCAAGGCGGGAGAAAGGATAGGTGGGGCTGGCAGGAAGAGAGAATAAATAAGGAGGAGAAATCTGGGAGGAAAAGATCGAGGAACGAGAAAAGGAGGAGAGGAGGACTCCAGCGGCCAGTCATCCAGCTACACAGCAAGTCATGGAGTAAGAAGTAAAGGAAGGTATGCAGAAATAGAGAAAGCTAAAAGCCCAGAGGCAAAAGATAGACGGATAATTTAAGAAAAGCTGGCTAGAAACAAGCCAAGCTAAGGTGGGACATTTATAAGAAACAATACATCTCCATGTGTAATTTATTTGGGAGGTGGGTGGTGGGCCCCCCAAAGAGCCAAGGAGTAAAAACCATCAACTATATAATCTGGTGGTGGCTTGTCCCCTGGGTGAGTTCAGTTCCATCCCTGACACCAGATCCAACCTGTGACTCACTTTAGGCACCAATGTGCTGTTTGTGGACACAATCAGAGGCTTCAGTGGGCTTCCACATTGGGCTTGCCTGCCTGTTCCTCTGTAGAGATCATGACAAAGCCAAGCCTGGGCTAGCCCACAGGTATGAGAAGAGAATCAGAGATAGATGGGGTACAGCCTGATCACCCCAGGCGAGACCAGTGCACAGCCAAGAAACCCACATTCGGCTGCAGACTCCTTCTCACACGTGCGGTTAAGCTGAGCCAACATAACAGCAATGCCAACCTGCTGACCTGAAGCATGTGAATAATACTGGCTGCAATACCCCTTCGGGACAGGGGATGGTCCTTACGAAGCACCACTGTGCCATTAGCTTGCTGATAGACATGCCAAAAAAACTCCCACTATTACATAATCCTAGCAACCGACTCTACTGTCTTTGCTGTGTGTGCATGTTTTGCAGCGCTGAGGAGACAACCCAGGGCCTCTCACATGCAGGGTAGAGCTTTACCCTAGCTCTTGCTGTGTGCTTTCTGATCAAGGCGCACTATTCTGAACATGTCCGTGCATCATTTAAAAATGACTGAACTGACTGTAACTCGGACGATTATTAAAAACGCATTGTCTGTATCTATTTCTTGGAATACATTCCCTCAACCCCGCGGTATACAGTTACGTAAAAACACAGGAGGTGGCCGACGGCTTGACAACCTCCCGGTGTCACTGGGACAGGCTCTTTCAGCAGATGAAAAGGAAAAACAAAGGCTGGTTTACTACCCCTGCTCCTTTAAAATTGTTTCTTTGAGACAGGGTCCCATGTAGCCCAGGCTGGCCTGGTACTCTGTATGCAGCCGAGGATGACCTTGAACTCTGGATCCTCGGCCCTCCACCTCCTGAATGCTGAGGTAACAAGTTCTTGCCCACCATGCCTGGTTTATGTGGTACTGGGGACTGAACCCAGGGTTTCACACATGCTAGGTAAGTACTCTACCGAAGGAGCCACATCCCCAGCCAGAATTAAAAATGATAATAATAACAACAATAATGATTCCCCCCCCCCAATTTAGCTTTTTAGAAACAGGGTTTCCTACAGCCCAGGTTGGCCTTGAACCTGATATGTGGCTGAGGATGATCTGAACTCCTGATCCTCCTGCCTCCACCTCTCCAGTGCTGAAATTTTAGGTTCTCCACACCTGGTTTATGTGGTACTGGGGATGGAACCCAGGACTTTGTACTGTCAAATCAGTCACACCTCCAGGTCACGAATTAAAAAGAATTTACAAAAATCAGTTAAGAAGACCAGGTTGCGGGGCTGGAGAGATGCCTCAGTGGTTAAGAGCACCGACTGCTCTTCCAGAGGTCCTGAGTTCAATTCCCAGCAACCACATGGTGCCTCACAACCACTTGTAATGAGATCTGGTGCCCTCTTCTGGCCTGAAGGGACACATGCAGGCAGAATACTGTCTACATAATAAATAAATAAATAAATTAAAAAAAAAAAAAGAGAGAGAGAGAGAGAGACCAGGTTGCATATAGCCCAGATTGTCCTCAAACCTCTGATTCTCCTTGCCTCCACTTCTCCAGCGTTGGGGTTACAGCCCTATGTATGCTGGGCAAATGCTCTACCCACCAGCCACACCCCCAGCTCTTCTCTTTCCCCGCTGCCCACGAACTGGCAGGTGCCAGGTTGGGATTCGAGGCAGCAGAGCACGGCTTACCTGTGTGCGAGCGCAGGTGCACGGTGAGCTGGCTGGAGTTGCGGCTGGCGTAGGGGCAGATCTGGCACTTGAAGGGCCGCTCGTCCGAGTGGATGCGCAGGTGCTTGTTGAGGCTGCTGCTGTCCGCCGCCGCGTAGTCGCACGTCTTGCACTTGTAGGGCTTGACGCCCGTGTGGCAGCGCATGTGCGTCTTCAGCTTGTCCTTCCGGCTGAAGCACTTCCCGCATACCTCGCACTTGTGGGGTTTGTCACCTTTGGCGCACACACAAGTCGCGGCGGGAAACAAGATGGGAAAGTTAACGTTTACTCCCGACACCTTCGGAGAGGACCAACCTGCAGGCTGCCCCAGGGGTGGTTTAGAAACCCGGGGCATGGGGTGGAGTGGTGGTTCCTGCCGCTTTGCTTATTAGACTTTTCAAACGTTTTCCCTAAGATGAATATGAATTCCTTATTAACTAAGACACACAGCAACTAAAAAAATAAAACATTTTGTTGTTTCTGGACAGGGATCCCTATAGCCCAGGCCTGGGCCCTCACCTTGGCCTGGGTGCTGTTTAGGTCTCTCTGCTAAGGCAGTTTAATCCGACCCCTGATGACAGAGGTGAGCACGTGAGCAAACTCACTTTTGACCTGGAGCGTCCCTATTATTAAGTGCGTGTGTGCTGTCATTTCTCTGTGTGGGCATGTGCATGCCACAGCATGTGTGGAGATCAGGGGGCAACTTGCACACATTGGTTCTCTCCCTCTACCGTGTGGGTCTTGGGAATTGAACTCATTTATAATGTCTTTAGGCTTGTCAGCAAGCACCTTTACCCACGAGCCAACTCGCCAGCCCAGTGGTGTGTGTGTGTGTGTGTGTGTATGTGAGCATATGTGTACATGAGTGTGTGTGTGAGCATATGTGTACATGAGTGTGTATGTCTGTGTGTGTTGTGTGTGTTGGGAATAAACTAGGGTCTCGGGATTGCTAGGCAAGTGTTCTATGACTGGACTATAGTCTCACCTCTTTTTAATTAATTTATCTTGGTGTATATGTGTATTTTTCCTTTAGGACAAAAACCTCTGCCAGCTAATGTCTTTTTTTTTTTTTTCCCTTTTGAGACAGAGTCTCCGGTTGGCTTTGAACTTGCTATGACCCTGAACTTCTGTCTCTACCTGCAGAGCATCAGGAATGCCAGTGTGCATCACCGCATCCCACTGATGCCAACCTGAGGGGAACCCAGAAGTTCATGCATGGTAGGCGAGTGCTCTACCACTAAGCCACGCCCCTCACATTGATCCGGACACTTCACTCTTTGAATGTCCTGCCCGTGGATTCTTTATTTCATCCTCTTTACAAAGCTGGGACTAGAATCCAGGACCTCCTGCTTTCCTGGCAGGTTCTCCACCACTCCCCGCTGGCTTCGTTTGCTCGTAGTCATTTCTGTCTTTTCCACATCATTAACAGCTAAGGCGGAGCGATTTTATTTTATGGATGGGCCATAAATTATTGAATCAATTTCCCAGTGGCCAGAAAAAAGAATGGAGCAGACACACACGCGCGCGCGCGCGCACACACACACACACACACACACACACACAAACACACACGCACGCGTGACTGCACAGGCAATACTGAGATGGCTGTAAGGACTAAAGGCATCTACCATCAAGTCTGAGGACCCCAGTTTAATTTCTGGGACCCACATGTGGCAGGAAAGAACAGATTATGATAGTTGACCTCTGACCTTCACAGGGACATGGTGTGCATGTGAGCATGTGTGCACACATACACACACACACAAAATAAAGCTTAAAAATAATAAAGACATACAATATTAAATGGGAACAAGAATACCTTATTTGCCTAATAAGAGATGATAAAATTGTTTGTCTGGAGCTGGGCACAGTGGTGTACACCTTTAATCCCAGCACTTAGGAGGCAGAGGCAGGCAGAGCTCTGTGAGTTCGAGGGCAGCCTGGTCTATATAGTGAATTTTAGGACAGTGAGAGCTATATAGTGAGACTCTGTCTCCCCAAAACCTACCAAAACAAACAAAAAAACCCCAAATAAGTCTTAGGCCCTATATCTGCAGGCAAAAATTCAGAATACTGCAGCGTAGACTGTAAAGACGACTTTGAGGTGTACACTAGGAAGTGAGATGTCATAAGTAGGATCTTTACTCCTACCCTGCCTTCTGGTTTTGTCTTTTTTTGGGGGGATCTCTTTCCATAGCCCTGGCTGTCCTGAAACTCACTATGTAGACCAGGCTAGTCTTCAACTCACAGAGATCTGCCTGCCTCTGCCTCTTAAGTGTTGGGATTATATTTGTAGGTCACCACACCAGTGAGATTTTCACTTTATCCTCTGTAGATCAAGTATGTACAGAGCCCGGCGCTGATACCATGTGTCAAAGCTAATCACTATCATGTCAGAGTAAGGTCTGGCATTTAAGAATGCATCTGATGGGGGTGGGGGCTGGAGAGATGGCGCAGAGGTTAAGAGCACACTGGCTGCTCTTCCAGAGGTCCTGAGTCCAATTCCTGGCAACCACATGGTGGCTCACAACCATTTGTAATGAGATCTGGTGCCCTCTTTTGGCATGCAGGCAGAACATTTTATACATAAAGAAGGAAAATACATCTGAAACCCCCCCCCCCCCCCCCCCCCCCCAGGAGCTGAGGACCAAACCCAGGGCCTTGCGCTTGCTAGGCAAGTGCTCTACCACTGAGCTAAATCCCCAACCCCCTGATAATTTCTTAAAGACGGTCATTTTGTTGAGCTTGGCTCTAACTCAGCTGGTAGAGCACTTGCCTTGCATGTACACGGCCCAGGGTTTGACCCTCAACATTGCAAAAATAAAATCATTTTATCGAAACTGTTAAACGCAGTTGAGTTACAAATTCCTGGCTGGGCCATCTCTCAGCACTGTCTGCTGCCTGGTGTTGCCTGTGTCCACTGGATTGTCAGTTTGCACCAGGGGTAGTGCCTGTGGGTGGTGCAGAGGCCGGTTTCCAACAGCTCTGCTGGGCAGAAACCGCATGGCTTCCTCGCCACCAACCCCAACCTTAAAAGTAGCCAGTGAAACCCTCAGGTCACCCTGCTGTGCAGCGGTGTCTTCAGAAGATGGATAGGAATGGACCTATGATTGCTGCACCACGCAACTTCATCTCCACTGTCTTTTAGGAGAAAGCTAGGAGACACCTCTGAGCATGTCTGTAGAGAAGTTTAACCAAATGAGCATGGCACCATCCCTGGGCTGCGGTCCTGAACTAAACAAAAAAAGTGAGCGGAGCATCAGCGTCCATCTCTCTGCTTCCTGACTGTGGATGCCGTGTGACCAGCGGCCTCACGATCCTGCCACCATGGAGTGTACCCTCAAGCCGTGAGCCAAAACAAATCCATCCTTCCTTCCTTCTCTTCTTCCTTCCTTCAAGTGGCATTGTTGGACATCTCACAGCAACAATAAAGTAACGAATATGCCTTCGTTTACACTCTGACCTAGTTTTCCCAATTGACATGGATAATGAGTGCAATTTACTTGAGGAAATTTTAACCCCCTGAGCCCATATGGGGAGAGTCACTACTTGCTTATGAAAGTTAATATTTGGGTAATTAGAATAAATCCACGGGACCTGGCAGTGTGAGGTCTAGTGGACAGGATGGGGACCCTAGTGCCCCTCATGGGTCACAGCTGATAACTGTTAGCTATTTGAGTTTCCACACGGCAGATGAAATATGAAAGGACCCGTTACTCCCTGGCTTCTGCATGCTTCCCTTTTGAATTTACACCCCTGTGTCACTTGACCAGGAACCTCTCAGACTTTCTCTAAAGCCGCCTGGCAGCAATTCTTTCTCTATCCAAAACATCTGGAAAACATCAGCACGCAAGCTGGCCTCTGTATCTACGGGGGCCTGCAACTGTGCATCCAACCGGCTTCGGATCAAACAACATTTGAAGCAGAAGCAATAGCCGCATTGAGAAGACAGACAGGATCTCTGTGTGGGGTTGGCATTCTGGCAGGAAGGGTCAGCCAGCCACAGTGCAGCGCGGTAGCTGGAGGGCGAATGTGGGCCCGGTGCAGACACCGCTTCACTGTCTCTAGGGATGTTCACATCCTTAGTTTCTGGCATCTCTGGGGACTGGGGGCTCCCTGAAAGCAATCCCCTGAGGATCTAAAAGGATGACTGTATTAAGAAAATCAAAATACCCCACTTGATTTTCCTTTTTCTATGCATTGATGTTTTTCTCTCCTTTAAAAATCTGATTACATTAAAAACGGTGTGTGTGTGTGCATGTGTTCACACTTGAGCATGTGGGTCACAAAGTGCACACGGAGGTCAGAGAACAATGCTCTCAAGTTCCAAAGTTGGTTCTCTCCTTCCGCCACATGGGTCCCCGGAATTGAGCTTAGGGCATCAGGCTTGGTGGTACACTCCTTTTCCTGCTGAGCTCTCCTCCTGGCCCTTCCTTGTGTTCTAAAACAAACCACATCATGCTCCCCTTTTGATATTGCAAAGATAACACACACCCTTTGTGTCACAGGTAAAGACGGCAGATGTATGAGAGCTACTATCCTTGGCCAGGTGTGGTGGTGTGCACCTATGACCCCAGTGAGGCAGGGGTATGGAGAAGTGGAGGCAAGCCTAGGCTACATAGTGAGTTCTAGTCTAGCCTGTGCTACATAGTGAGATCTTTTCTAAACAATTAACGTCAATAACAAATCAAATAAACAACCAAAACAAAACGTGCATCCTCCGGTTTGATACCCAGCACTGAAAACAAACAAATAAAACAAAACCTTCTTCTCTCTCTACTAATGTAATGTGCATACACAGACGTTTACATCTCCAACATGGATGCCATCTGCATCTGACGCTAATTAATCATGGCATGTCACTTCTCACATGGCTATAGCAGTTCCTGGCCTTCTGGCTCAGTGCTCACTTTCTCCACTGGCGGGTTTTTATTGCTTTGGATACGTTTCTGCCAAAATCACATATATAAACAGTATCTTTATCTACTTTCTACCCTTGTTCCTTTGACCTTTGTGAGGCTTGGCCCTTGTCATATATCTCTGGGTCCCCAGCTCCTTGCTGGGTGGGTGTTCAGGGCACCCTAGCTAATGACACGTCACTTACCCGTGTGGATCTTCAGATGTCGCTCCATGTCCTTCATGCCGTAGGCAGTCTTGAACTGGCAACCTGAAAAAGTCAAGAGAAGATGAAGTCCAGAGGGATCTGAAGTGGCAGAGACTTGCCTCACCATGGGGAGATGGCCAGCAACACAGGAAAGACACTGACGTCACTTGCCAGACACAGTACGGCATCGCTCTGGCACAACCTCAAAACCAAAAGGAGCCATCAGAATGACGCATGAACTTACACTTTACAACCATGGTTCTCAGCCTGTGGGTCACGACCCCGTGTGTGTGTGTGTGTGTGTGTGTGTGTGTGTGTGTGTGGTCAGTCACATATCAGATATTTACATTACGATTCATCACAGTAGCAAAGGTATAGTTATGAAGTAGTAGAGAGATAATTTTACGGTTGGGGTCAGCACAGCATGAGGAACTAACTGTATTAAAGGGTCGCAGCGTTAGGAAGGTTGAGAACCACTGCTCTACAACATGGCCTGTAGGTTAGAAAGATGCTGTCGTGAAAGGAAGAGACAGACAAATGCTTGATGGTCCTGTTCAGAGAAGACTGAAGATTCGTAAGAACCAGTGTAAGGAGGGCTGGAGATGGTGCAGAGGTTAGCGCACTGGCTGCTTTTCCAGAGGACCCAGGTTTGGTGCGCAGCACCCACACAGATGCTCACAACCACCTGTGACTCTAGTTCCAGGACGTTCCATGCCCTCTTCTGAGTCAGTGGGTACCAGACACATGGGGGGTAGACTTTCATGCAGGTGAAATACTCATAAATTTTAAGGAATAAAAAGAATTCACGAAGAAGCTGGGTACTGTAGCTTAGGCCTCTAATTCCAACACTAGGAGGCTGAGGCAGGGGAATCATGAGTTTGAGGCCCACCAAAGCTGTATAGTGAATCCCAGATCTGCTTGAGCTACACAGTCAGGACCTAGTCTCCCCAACATTAAATCCTGAGACCCCTGTCTGCACTCAGCACAGAGCCCCCTTTACCCGGATAGCAGCAGCCGAGCCTCTTCTGCGCAGGGGGTGCCGTGGGCTTTTTGGCGCGTGACTTGGCGGGGAGAGAGATCACGGTGGTTGTCTGGTTTTCGTTGCTTTCCGCGGGCAGGTAAGTTTGATAGCCATGTTCAAAGACGAATTCTGGAGCTGAAACTAAAGGGTGCAGTGGTCATTAATTTCCACAGGATGACGAAGAGTGATGACGTAATGCATTCCAGCTAATGAGGCATACCATCTGTGGAAATAATTTCCTTTCTCATTCAAAAATCAGGTGTGTGAGCTGTAGGGGCGGCTCAGTGGTTAAGAACACTGGCAGCTGCTCTTCCAGAGGATCCAGGTTCAATTCCCAGCACCCACACAGTGTGGCTCACAACCTTCTATAACTCCAGTTCCAGGGCACAGGAGGCCCTCTTCTGGTCTCCTTTGATACTAGGCAGGCTTGTGATACATAGACATATGCAGGGAAAAATACATACGTTAAAAAAAATCCTTTAAAATTGGTTGATTTTGGTATGTGACAGTTTTTATCTGCACTTTAAAAAAAATCCAGTGGCCAGGTGTGGTTGGTGTACACCTTTAATCCCAGCACTTAGGGAGCAGAGGCAGGTGGATCTCTGTGAGTTCCAGGTCAGCCTGGTCTACATATGGAGTACCAGACAGCTACAGCTATAAATAGAGACCCTCCCTCAACCCTCGAACTCCTAGTAAACACAAGTGCTTTTGAGGGTGGTGGCAAAATGCCTTTAATTCCAGCACTCAGAGTTCAAGGCCAGCCTGGTCTACACAGTGAGTTCCAGGCAGTCAGAGCTACACGATGAAACCCAGTCTCAACAAACTGACCAAGAAACAAAACCACAACACAAAACAAATGCTGGCCTGCGGCTCTAAAACACAAATCAAGACTTTGGTCTTTTTGGACAGGGTCTCACATAGCCCAGGCTGGCCTCTGAATCATTATGTAGCTGAGGCTGGCTTTGAACTCCTGCATCCTATGAGCTGGGATTACAGGCATACACCACCATCCCTAGTCTTGGACTCCTTTTTTCTTTCTGCTGTTAAAGATTGATTTTATTTACTTGTGTGTGTGGGCCTCTCCAGAAGCCAGAGGACATCTCTAAGAGCTGGAGTTACAGGCGTCTGCAAGCCACTGGGCTTGCTATGTGGGTGCTGGGACCCGAACTCCTGTCCTCACAAATTTAGCAGCAAGTACTCTTAAAGTGCAGCCTTGGCTTCAGACCTCTCGAATGAGTACTAAATGTCCCTAAAGCTGATGCCACGTAGGCACTGTTAACTACAGGCAGATGTACAAGGCACTCCGCTAAGAGCCTCAGAGTCCTAAAAATCCAGGACTTCTCTTAAAAGTCACTGGCACCCTTAAGTCTCTCTGCAATTTGGAGGTAAAAAGAAACAAGCAAACAAAAAAGTAAACACAAAAGAAAACAAAAAGACTCCAAATGAGCTATCATTAAAAAGATAAGAGAGGTAGTCTTGAACTTTTTTCTGCTTACAATTTTTTTTTTCTTTTGCCCATTTTGTGAATGACGTTCTTGGTTTAGGGCTTGTACAGAAAGGTCTTATCTCCTTTGCTAAGATGGCACTTGCCCATGGGAGGCCTAGTTCCAAGTGAAGGCAATCTATGTTCACCGGAGACAGGCAAGGCAGAGAGGTCCCATCTTTACCACTTTATTTCCAGAATACATTGACTTGAATCAACCCAGACTGCCATCACTACGTAGCTCTATTTGCCAAAGAAACTCACACCATAGGCCATTTCCCTCCAAGCCCACAGTCCCAGCGAAATGAGAAACAGCAGACAAACCCCAACAGAAGGCGGTTGGCAAAATACTTCACTTCAGCCCAGTGATGGCGGGAGGCAGAGGCAGGTAGATCAAAGAAACAAAGTGTTCTTAACCACTGAGCCATCCCTCCAGACATTGATTTTAACATGTGGTTTCCTCCTCCTCCTCAGGATGGTTTTCTTGAAGGGTAGCTGGCCTGGCTTGATTTTTGTCTTGAAATCATGCCTCCTCCTCAAGGTCCTCACCTTCACTTCCGGTGCCCATAGCATCCCACTCTGGGTTCCTCACCGGGAAAAACCAATTACCTATATGGACTTCAATCTGCACTCCTGAAACCATCTGGGGAGACATGGTTTCAGCTGAATCCCAGCAGTGGCCAGGTGGACCCCTTAAAAAAAATCATGAGGGGGCCGGAGAGATGGCTCAGTGGTTAAGAACACTGACTGCTCTGGCAGAGGACCTGGGTTCAGTTCCCATTACCCACGTGTCGGCTCACAACCTTCCGTAATTCCAGTTCTAGGGGTATGCATACAGTATAAACTCAGAGGCACACATATGTGCACATTAATAAATGACAAATAAATAAAACTCCTGTTAAAAACCAGTGCGTGCAGTACTCAGCTCCCAGCACACACCTCTTCTCCACTGTCACATTTCTTAAACACACACTCTGATCTCTAGTGAGAGTCCAGGTAGGCTCACCTGGACCTTTCTAGCATCCTCATGACGCTGTCACTGATTCATGTCAGATGACACCTGGGTTCTGACAGTTTTTGGCATCTGAGCAAACTCAGTTTCCCGTTTTTTCAATGGGGAAATGTCGTGGGATGTCTGGCCAGTTAAAGTCAGCCGTTGGGTTCTGACAACCACGGGCACATCTTCACGCCCAGGCTCTCTGAGCAGCCGGCTTGCCTGTGCGCTCATGGTTAGAAAAGCCAGGGAGTGTTGAGAGCTCAGTGGGCTGCTCTGTAGGAGCTGGGAAGGTAAGAATGTTGCCAGCAGTGTAGGCGGTGGAGGGCTGGCTTGTCAAGTTTCAGAGGGAAGCAAAGACTTCACCCGGCCTTTTGTGTGAAGAATCCGTGGTTCTGGTTAGTGGGGCTGGAGAATCAGCTGTGATTAGTAAGGGACCAGAACCATTATAGTGAAACCTTTGCTTTGCTGGGATACTCGATGCTGGTCGGCTGGAGCTGAAAATTCAGCAGTGATTAAGAAGAGACCAGCATGGTGGAGGTGAAAACTTCTGGGAAGTGTTCCCTCAGGGTCCGCACACAGAAGCTGTGTTCTAGACACGGCCAAGGTTGTACCTTGTTCTGACCGGTGAACTTGGTAGTGTTAGGAGTCACCTAGGCGCTGATGGTTTTGAAGGTGTGAAGGGGTCATGGAGAGCAGCTGAGTGTTGGCTCCCTGTGGCGTGGCTGGAGTCCCTGAAGAGAGCCCAGGAGAGGCTACTGAAAGTGTAGTCCTGTAGCAGCAGGAGACTCCAGCATTTTGGAGATGCCAGTACCGTGGGATGACCACCAAGACCAGCAGTAGCAGTGGAGTGTTATGAGCCGGAGCCTAGAGGATGAGCTGTGTGTGCTGTAGAGGGCGGAGCTGGAGAAGTGACCCAAGACCCTTGGAGGAGCCCAGAAGATCGGGAGTGAACCCCAGACAATTGGACATTGAGTTATTTACAGTGCTGGAGTTTGGGTTTGCTTTGTTCAGATTGTGACTGTGCTCTAGTTCTTCCCTGTCGTGGTATTTGCTCTGCCCATGACCTTGGGCTAAAGGGCCCATAGGAGGCGGTGCTTCCTGTCATTGTTCGGGACCTCTTATAAGGAGTTGGAGAAGGGTCACATGCTCCTTCTCCCTGTTCCTGCCTGCGAGGTGGATTCGCTCCTGGTCAGATCAGAGGACGACTTCAGCTGTCTGCTCCGATCTGTATTTGTGAGTGTATTTTCTCAATGTATACCTGTTAGCCATTTAATAGACTCATGTGGATTGATCGTAATAGTTCTCCCTTTTAAGTATTTAACTTAATTTTGATTTTTTTTGGTTGTCCACTCCCCTCCCCACCCAGACCAGGCTGGCCTTGAACTCACAGAGGCCCGCCTGCCTCCTGTGCCTCCACCTCCTTTAATGCTGGGATTAAAGGTGTGTGCCACCACTGCCCAGCTTAATTTTGATTTTTACAGGAGTCCACAGCTGAAAGACTTTGAACTTTTATTTTAAAAGTTTTGAGATTTTGAAAGAGATTTGGGATTTTGAAAGAGATTTGGGATTTTGAAAGAGATTGAACTTTTATTGTGTTTGAATTTGTAAGGACTGTGGGACTTTTAAAGTTATTTATGTTTTATATTGTGATATTACTACTAATGAGTTACCTTGGGGATAAATGATAAAGGAAAGGTTCTAAATGTGTTTGTATCAAGTTGACAGGGGCTCAGTCGTCCTGGCTAGTTTCATGACAACTCGACACAAGCTAGAGCCGTCAGAGAGGAGGGAGCCTCCACTGAAAAAATGTCTCCGGAAGACTGGGCTGTAAGCAAGCCTGTAGGGCATTTTCTTAATTAGTGATTGCTGGGGAGGGCACATTGTGGGTGGTGCCACGCCTGGGCGGTGGTCCTGGTTCTATAACAGGGGCTCTCAAACTTCCTAATGCTGCGACCCTTTAACACAGTTCCTCATGTTGTGGTGACCCCAAACCATAAAATTATTTTTGTTGCTACTTCATAACTGTGATGTAAATAAGTATCTGTGTTTTCTAATGATCTTAGGTGATCCTGCGAAAGGGGTCACAACCCACAGGGTGAGAACCACTGTTCTCTAAGCCTGCAGGCTGAGCAAACCATGAGGAGCAAGCTGGTAAGCAGAATTCCTCCACGGCTTCTGCACCAGCTTCTGCCTCCAGGGTCCTGCCCTGCTTGAGTTCCTGTCCTGACTTCTTTAGTGATGAACTGTGGTGTGGCAGCATAACCCGAATAAACCCTTTCCTCTCCAAGTTGCTTTGGTCATGGTGTTTCATCACAGCAATAGAAACCCTAAGATACTGAGCCTCAGTTTACTCCCCTGTCAATGGGAACATCTCCATGTCCACTTCATAAGGTTGAATCTGGTGGCTCAGTGTGTGACCAGCAACTTCAGCCACTAAAACTGGACTGATCTGGACTTGGAACTCCTTTCCTAAACTCCCAACCGGATCTGGGGGGAGGGTGAGGTGGGTAGGAATGCTCCCCATTTGTGGGACTGAGGGTTTCCCTGAGACACGGGACTAACACCAGGCTGGTGGGGCTTGCCCCTGTGACCTTCCACTTTTGTCCCACAGCCGTCTGAACTGGGAGGCCCCTGTGGTGGAAAAATCCCCAGAGTGGGGTGAGTAGGGCAGTGTATGTGTGACCTCCGCGGGTCAGCTCACAGGATGCTTGAAATCCTCTTGAAAGGCAAGCATGGGCCTCCTGAGTCGGGGCTTCTGGTGGGCTTCTCCTACTGTACCCCTCTTCTGGGGAATCTTCCAGTTCCTCAGGGGGGACATGGCGATATTCTAGCTGTGACCCCTCTTGGAGTCATGATTTGAACAACTTCTCTCTCGTTCCAGAGGCCACTCTTCCATTCCCTTGTGGCCATTGCTGCTCTCTGAATGTCAAGATTAGATGCAGATGGAAGCACGGGAGGTGGGGATGGGGGATGGGCAGGTAAAACCCAGCAGGGACAGCTGGGCACAGCTGGGTTCATTCTGGGGATGGTGCTAATCATATGAGATCCATGAGTCACCTAGAGGCACAGTCACAGGCTAAAAAGAGTCTGCAAGTGTGAGCTGTGAGGCTAAGGTTTCTTTCTTTTTCTTTATCATATTTCTTATTTTCGTGTGTATGTGTGTGCTACCACGTGTATGGAGAGGTCCGAGGATAACCTGAGAGAGTTAGTTTTCTCCTCCCACCATGTGGGTCCACAGGGTTAAATTCAGGTTGTCAGGCTTGACAGCGGCGCCTTTACCTATACGGCCATTTTGCTGGTCCTGGCCTCAGTGTTTTTTGTCTGGAGAATGGGCCTTTTCCTTCCTGTCTCTTGGGGTGGCTGTGAGGGTTAGAGACGAGGTGTGGAAAGCTGCTAATGCACTTGTCACTTGTCACGTGACCCCATGGCTCCTGGGCAGCAAGGGATTGCCAAGAGAAAGCCTGGCTTCATCAAGGGAAGTATCAGGATGAGGAGCCTTCAGGAACCATCACTGACGTGGGTAGGACTGAGGCCTTGGGCCATGTGAGTGACTCTCCAACCTGCCAGAGCCGTGGGTCCCCCTGGGAGCTTATTACAGTGATGCTGGAGTCTCCACCCCAGAATCCTAATTCCTCCCGAGGTGGAGCCTGGGTGCTGGTGTCTAATAAGTTCCCCAAGGACCCTGATCTACAAGTGGGTCTCGGAACCTACAGCTAACGGAGCAGCCAAGTCCAAAGTGGTGGTGGGGGTGAGTGGAGTCCAGAAAAGTGTGGCAGAAAGGCAAGCAGGATCCTGCTTGGTTGTCTGGAGAGGGACAGCTAAGTCGGGCAGAGGCCAGACACTGAGGTTATTAGCACATCAGCCAGTGGCCACCTTATCTGTGAGACTGCACTGTGAACAAGGGCTCACAGACCCCGGCAGCCATCCCTGCCCTCTAGTGGTCTATTACAGAATTCCTGTGGCAGCCCAGGCGTGAGGCTGTGGCCAGAGCTATCAGACTGTAGGTGGGATGTGAGACATGCAGTCTGTCTCTGGGGCTTAGATTGTCATCTACACCATTCAGGAGATGTCTCCCTGAGCTGGGTACCAAGAGGACCCCATGCCTGGCCTGAGACCACACAGGGACAGTTCCAGGCAGAGGAGCACCACCTGCCAGGGCTCTAGGGTGTTAAGAGATGGGGTTCACTGGAAAAACTGCAAGGGAAAACGTGTGCACTCTGGCTGCACATGTGGAGGGCATGTGTGTGCTGGGGAAACTGTGTGTGTAGACTGTCACCAGGTGGCACCAGCCAGGCAAGGCTGGGAAAGGCATTTCCAGCAGAAAGAACAGAGAAGCAAACGGCTCAGAAGTCAGTGTTGAAACACCCCAGGCAGAGTGTAGTCCAAAGCCTTCCTTCCACATTGCAGAATCCCTCATAGTTTCTCCTGCAATTCTTCCTGGGTCCTTGTGTTTTGAAGTCAGGAGGCTGAACTCTCTTCAGGGAGATGCCCATGAGGAAAGGGGATGAAACACTTGTTCCAGGACAGCCCCGGATCTGTGGGTCTTCCTGGACCCCTCTCTTCCCTACAGGTAGTCTCTCCTTGTCTAGCTGAGATACAAGCAGGTCACAGCAGGCCACTAGCAAGGTGATTTCTTTCTTTTTCTTTTTCTTTTTCTTTTTCGAGACAGGGTTTCTCTGTATAGTAGTCCTTCTCTGTATGGAGGACCAGGCTGGCCTCAAGCTTGGAGAGATCTGTCTGTCTCTGCCTCCCTGGTGCTGGGATTAAAGGTGTGTGCCACCGCCTGCTGGTTTCCAAGGTGATTTCTAGTCTCCACATTTTCTTGATCACTTCCTTTAAGGTTTAATTTATTTTCCTATTCTAAAATCTCTCCAGACACATATTTTGGGAGTATTAAAAATACTCAAGTAATCCTGCTTATTGCCCGAAACTGTTTTATGTGTTTGTGTGTAGGTCTGAGTGTGGTATGTGTGCCATGTTCAGGCATGTGTGTGGGCCTGAGTGTGGTATGTGTGCCATGTTCAGGCATGTGTGTGGGCCTGAGTGTGGTATGTGTGCCATGTTCAGGCATGTGTGTGGGCCTGAGTGTGGTATGTGTGCCATGTTCAGGCATGTGTGTGGGCCTGAGTGTAGTATGTATACCACATTTGTGCACGTGCCCTCAGAAAGCCAGAGGGAGGGAACTGGATTCCCTGGAACCAGTCAGACAGTTGTGATCTACCATGTGAGTGCTGGTCCTCCGCAAGAGCAGCCAGTGCTCTTAACCACTGAGACGTCCCTCTAGTCTCAAGCCCCAAATTTTAAACAGCACACAAATGATTTATAAAGAGGGAAGTTGGCTGATCCTCAGCTCCAGCGGATCTAGCTGGTAAATGGTCTTTGAGAGTAAGCTAGAAGCCTGTAGGCTCGGTCAGGCTGACTGGTGTATTTTGTTCGGCCAATGATGTCTTAAAAACTGAGACCATTTGGGCTGTTGAGACGGTTCAGCTGGTACAGGTGCTTGCTGCCAAGTCTGACCTCCTGGGTTCCATCCCCAGTACTCACATGGTAGAGAGAACCAACTCTAAAGTTGTCCTCTCACTCTTCATGTGTGATATGGCATGCATGCGTGGACACACACAGAAATAAACATATTTTAACTTTTGTTTTAATTGGGAAAACTCATATCTTTTTTGCAGCTAAAAAAATCAAAAGACAGAATTGGCCAGACCCAAAGAACAGCTGCTCTGTGCATGAGCTTTCCAGTTTACCAGTCTGTGCCATGCCCTAACATCCCCTATAGGCTCTCACTGACTGCACCTGTTGTTCCAGAAGCTCTTATTGGGTGTGACACTGTTCCACGTGCACACACCTGTCCCTCTCACAGGGACATGGTCCCTCTTTCTGAGGCTTGGGTACATTGCACTGTATGATGTCTGACATGGTTTACCCATCTCTCTCCTAAGCAGCACATATAAAACTTTGACTGTCTCCACAGGATAAACTGTAATGAACAGTCTTCATTTGCTATCAAGTTTTACAGGATAAACACTTAGAAATACAGGCTGGAGAGATGGCTTAGAGGTTAAGAGCACCAACTGCTCTTCCAGAGGTCCTGAGTTCAATTCCCACCACCCACATGGTGGCTCACAACCATCTGTAATGAGATCTGGCGCCCTCTTCTGTATACATAATAAATAAATCTTAAAAAAAAATACTTAGAAATACACCCATTAAACGCATTTAGGTATATTTTATTAATTAATTCTTTCACATTTATTTGTTTGTGTGTGTATGTACGTGCATGTACACACATCACAGTGCATGTGTGTGGAGGTCGGAAGACAACCTTCGGGAGTGGATTCTTCCCTTTTGCCAAGATCAAACTCAAGGCATCAGGCTTGCTGGCAGCCACCTCAACCTGCTGAGCCATCTCTTCTGCTCAGTATTCCAGTAAATTTTAAAACAGAGATCTAAAATTGAGGAATTAATTTGAAAGGTATCACAAAACCGTGCAGGGTATAGGAATTCGCATCTTCAGAGCACGCACGCCTGGTTTTAATCTGCTTTGCTCTCATCCCGCAGGGACCACCGTCCTGATGTGCTTGGCACACCCTTCTATATCATCTGCCGTCCTTTCCCGACTCTTCGCTTGCTTCTTTTTCTCTGCTTTTTGTTAGTTTTTAAACATTCTTTATATAGGAAGGACGTTTATATGCGTGAGCTGCCAACTTTTTTTCAACATGCTTATCTTTAGACTCTATTTCTGGGGGAGAAAATAAGTAACCTCATTGCAGTCACATTTAGAATTCTCTTTCTCTGGGGAAGGTAGTCCAATCATGAAGGAATGTATTATCTAATTCCTGGAGCACCCAGCATCTCAGAGACTGGCACTTTACTTTTTTTTTTTTTTTTTTTTTTTTTTGGTCTTTCAAGACAGGGTTTCTCTGTGTACCAGTTGTCTTGGAACTCACTCTCTAGACCAGGCTGGTCTTGAACTCAGAGATCCACCTGCCTTTGCCTCCTGAGTGCTGGGATTAAAGGCATGCGCCACCACTGTTTGGCTGGTACTTTACATTTTTAAAGTTGCCGCCTGTCCCTTTAAGGTGGGTTATATATGTGTTAAGTGTAGGTAGGGGTGTGTATGTGTGTACTTGTCACTGTGTGGATAATATGTACTTCAGAACATAAAATATAAATATTTTTATTTATATATACGTGTGTGTGTGTGTGTGTGTGTGTGTGTGTGTGTGTGTGTGTGTGTGTATACACATGCATGCAGGTGCCCTATGAGGCCAGAAGAGGGCTTTGGATCCCCTGGAGCTGGAATTAACTGGCATTTACAAGCTGTCCACAGTGGGTCCTCTGCAAGAGCAGCAAGCACTCTTAGCCACCGAGGCATCTCTCCAGCCCCATACTCCAGATCTGTAAAATACATTTTTTTTCCTGAGACAGGGTTTCTCTGTGTAGCCCTGGCTGTCCTAGGACTCAGAGAGATCTACCTGCCTCTGCCTCCTAAGTGCTGGGATTAAAGGCACCACCGCTGGGCTGTAGAATACATTTGTTTAATTGATTTTCCCCCAGACTGGCCTTGAACTCACTGTATAGCCAGAGAGGACCTTGAACTCCTGATGCTTCTACTGGGATTACCAGCCTCGGCCCTGTAGGTGGCTATATTCAACCTTTTGATGCCTCTGTAACTTGACAAAATGCATGGACAGAAGAGCATGTGCTTTTTGCATTCTTGGTAGAAGAAGGGGAGACACATATTCACTTACAGATTTAAAAAAAAAACAAAAACAAGAAGAGCATGGCAGCGCACGCCTTTAATCTCAGCACTCTGGAGGTGGAGGCAGGTGGACCTCTGAGTTCTAGGTCAGCTTGGTCTACAGAGCGAAATCCAGGGCAGCCAAGGCTACACAGAGAAACCCTGTCAAAAAAAAAAAAAAACCCAAAAAACCCAAAACAAGATAAAACCCATGATGTTCCTGTTTTTTCACAGAAATGATGCCAAGCCAGGGCTCCATGCATACCCACCCCAAATATCTGCGAGAACCTGCTTCTCAGTGTCTAGAGGTTTGGCTTAGAAACCTGGCCTTTGTTTTGCTTACACACATGTCATTTCTCACTATTCACACTCATGGTTTGAACCTAGAAGCCTCCAAACCCGGCCCAGCAGCTGCTTCCAAGTGGGCAGGTTAAAAATAACAAATCAGCAATTGAGGGGCTAGGCCCTGGGCAGGCCTTCCTAACAGAGGTGGGGGATGCAGCCAGCCACCTCTGCCCATTCCTTCCCCGTCCCTGCCTGGCTGTACCTGTGATGGTCTGGGTCTCCGAGCTGATTGTCCTTGTGGTAGTCTGGGTGGCAGGCACCGTCTCCTCTGACACAAACTGGACCGTGCTGGGGGCTGTCACTGGTGTGCTGGTCAGCTGGCAGCCACTCTGCTTGTGGGCTACGAAGGCATCCAGGTTGCTGAACTGCTGCTTACAGATACCACAGATGTGGATGTCTGGTGTCAGCTCTACCAGGACCGTGGTGCCTCCTGGGACTCCATGGGACAAAGGAAAAGTCACATTTTAATTCCAGACCAGTGTCATGGCAAGAGGCAGACATGGCTAGTGGACGGCCTATGTCCCTTCTTTCTTGGAAACCTATTCCAAATTCTGTGCAAGCAGCTGTGTCCCCATAGGCTAGGGGTTTATGTTTTACAAGAAAGTTCTTTCAGAGCTGGAGAGACAGTGTAAATGGAAGTTTCTTGTCCCGACTGCCTGTTCCCAAATAACCTCTCTGAGGCTTATATGCTGTAAATGCTCGGCCAGTAGCTCAGGCTTATAACTAACTAGCCCTTATATTTTAAGTTAACCCTAGCCCTTATATTTTAAGTTAACCCATATTCCTTATTTATGCTCTGCCATGTGGTGGTCCCTTTATTAGCATGGCACTTTCATCTCCTGCTCCCTCCTCATCATCCTTAGTTTGGTTGCCCCGCCCATACTTCCTGCCTGGCTACTGGCCAGTCAGCATTTTATTAAACCAATTGGAGTGACAAATCTTTACAGTGTATAAGAAGATTATTCCACAGCAAGAGAGTCCACAAATTGCTTGCCTTGCATACATGAAGCCCTGAATTCAATCCCTAGAACCCATGTAAAAAGCTGGGTGTGGGGTATGAGTTTGTAATCTCAGCCTAGGGGAGGAGGCAGGAGGATTCCAGTGCTTGCAGGCCAGGTGGCCTAGCCTACTTGGCAAGTTTCAGGCTAGGGAGAAACCCTGTCTCAAAACACAAGGAATGGTGTCTGAGGAACACCAGCAGGGTCGTCCTCTGGCCTCCACGCATATGTGCGCACACACAAGGATGTACACTCCAGTGCATCCACATCCACACAACCAATAAAAAAGAAAGTTCTTCTGATGTGCAGGACTGCCCAGCCCTTCCCAGGCCCTGAGGCCATCTCCTGCCCCAACAGAAAGGTCATTATGAAAACTACCCCCATCCCAACACACATTTCCAAGTGCCTCATCACCTTGGAACTCATAGTTCACATCGGTGGTCCCTGACAAAGGTGGTCCCTGACTGATGTGTGGACTCCTCCAGCACACACACCACAAAGGGAGCAGGAAAGGCCAGCTGCGGCTTCCTCTTTATCTGTTGACACAGATGTGATGCTGGCACTTCTGCAGACACTTTAGAACTACAAGGAAAATGCTAGAATCCCTGATTCTTGTTCTCACTTCCTGGTCCCTGAATGTAACCCCAGTATGAATGAATTAGAATGGTTCAGGTTTTTCCGACACTTGTAGACTAAATTCACTCTTAACTGACAGGAATGTCATTTTTCTATAGCAATGAGAGAGAGTTAATATTATATTGAGAGTTTCAAGGCAACTAACAAAGTACCTGGTTCTATATTAGAAAGTAATATAGCTTCAGATGCATCTCAGTGGGTAGAGGGCTTGCCTTACATATCCGAGGCCCCAAGTTCGATCCCTAGTACCTCCTAAAAATGGAGTGGTGTAGGCCAGTAATGCAATCCCAACCACTCCAGAGGTGGAGGCTGGAGGACTAACTCCTGGGTCTTGACCACTTTGAAACACCTAGACCTTGTCTCAGAACAACAGCAAAAGAAAGCATTATATAAACGTCTGTTAAATAAGGTAACAATTGGGCAGAAGAGATGGCTCAGTGGTTAAGAGAACCAGCTGCTCTTCCAGAGGTCCTGAGTTCAATTCCCAGCAACCATATGATGGCTCACAACCATCTATAATGGGATCGATGCTTTCTTCTGGCCTGAAGGCCATGCATGCAGATGGAGCATGCATATATACATAAATAAATAAATCTTAAAAAAATAAGATAACAATTGGTAAGTCTCAGCATGAGAAATTTAATTTTTATTCTTAAATTTTGCTTTTGTGGAGTTGTAGGGATGGCTCAGTATTACTGCTCTTACAGAGGATATGAGTTCAGTTTCCAGAACTCATTCATACTCAGCAGCTCATAACCAGCAACTCCAGCTCCAGGGGATCTGACACCCTCTTCTGGCCTCCATGAGCACTTGCGCTCAAAAGCACATACCTATCTCTATATACACATAATTAAAAATAGAAATAAAATCTTAAATTTTTTCTCTTGCATTATAATAAAACACAAAATAAAATCTGGAAGAAATAGTAAGAACTGGCAGAAAAAAAAACTCATAATGTTTTCATTTGTATCTTTCATGGACAGTACAAATACATTTC
>CABHPQ010160098.1:0-24156 GCA_902168405.1 Peromyscus aztecus
GTGTGTGTGTGTGTGTGTGTGTGTGTGTGTGTGTGTGTGTGTTGTGTGCATATTAGTATGTGTACATGCATGCAGGTGCCCAGGAAAGCCAAAAGGGGGCACAAGATCCCTAGAACTGGAATTACAGGTCATTGTGAGGGTCTGGTATGGATGTAGTAAGCAAACTGCTGTCCTCTGCAGGGGCAGCCAGCATTCTGAAATGCTGAGCCATCTCTCCAGCCCCTACAACAACCTTTGTAAAAGAGTCATAGGAAGAAAACAGTTTTGAATGCATTTTAAAAGAAAGTACTCAAAGTATCTGCCTACCCCTCAAATTTAGTCAATTTTGTTTATTTACAACTGAAGCATGTAGAAACTACAGTATGTGAAACTCGCCATTGAAAGGTATTTGAAGTCTTCTTGACAATGTATAGAGATAGCAAATAAAGTCCTTGACTTCAACCAAACACACAGTTTCAACATGGTTCAATTCAGTGAACTAGTGTTTTAATTTCAACTACAAAAATGGCATTAGATGGCTTGAAGTTGTTTTTGTTTTTGTTTTTGTTTTTTTCTTGTTGGTTTTTATTTTTTAAATGGAAATTGAATGTAATTATATTGCCTGTCATGGTGGCTCACACTTGTAATTCTGGCATTTGGGAGACTGAAACTGAAATATTTCCCCTGAGTTCAAGGCCAACCTGGTCTATATAGGAAGTTCCAGGCCAGCCTGGACTACAGAGTGAGACATTGTCTCATATATACACAAAAATAGAGAGTTTAAATGCATCATGTCCCTTACAAAATGTTTGCAGGTTAAACATTAATACAAGCTATGTTGTCTAAAAGCATCTGTGGACCTTATAATCAGGAAATGATGGGCTGCTCCAGGTGGACAGCAGTTATAAAATCACATGTCTCACCGTTTTGTGACCTGTGCTAAGATCTGCACAGGTGGAAAAGGGAGGGGGAAATTACAGAAAGATGGAGATGGGGCAGCCTGGAAAGAAAGGCATAATGGAATGTGCAGCTAGGTAATTTTTCACATAACCATAGGTGCAGATGCTTGGAACAGTTCACTGTGGTTTTACAGTCTGGTTCCAGATTTATTGCTGGAATTAATTTCTACATTTTTCTATGAGGGGCATTATCCATTCCACTCCTATCATTTTTTTAAATAATAAATTAACGTTAACGTATTTTTGTTCTGCCAGAAATGGAAAAGATCAAGAGCAATTGATAGGTTTAGAGTTTTTAGAATGCCTTTCAATAAGATGAAAAGCAGAAGGCATCCCAAGCCGCCTCTTCTAAAAGCAGAAGTAGCCATCTGCTGGGCCTGCAGTTAGTCTACTCAGAAGTGCTACACCATTCTGCAGAGCAGGCACAGCCCAAGGATACTTCTTGACCAAACTGGTGCTTCAACGGCCATGGTCCTGAAAGCTATAATCAAGGTGCTTGTTCAGACAAGGTGTCCTCTGTTTCTATTTGGCAGTGCGAATGAGCAGAAAGAAGCAACTCCTAACTTTTCTAGACCAGAAGATAAAAATAACCCAATGATCTTGCTAGTCATGAGACTGTCTGGGTTTCCCCTACCGTGAATTCAGCTCACAGGTGAGGCTAGGGAGGAAATTGTCTTGCCCTTTATAAAGGAAGTGCTATGTTGGGACTTGAGGAGAGAGAGAAGTGCAGCTGTTTTAATTTCCTTTGTTCCCTTTTGTAATGTCTTCCAGTATCTATTTCCTGTTGCTACGTCTTCACCTGTCTTCAGTCATTTCTTGTTTGTCTTTCTACACTGTGCAAACCATTTCCCAAGGTATTTCTTCTTTTATACTCTTCTTCAATTTCTTTTTTTATTAAGAAAATTTTTTATTCATTTTGCATACCAAAGATGCTCCTCTTACCTCCTCTTGTCCCTCAAGCCTCCCCCATCCAACTCACCCCCCATTCCTTCCTACAAGAATACTCTTCTTCAATTTCTTAATGACCACAATTTTCAAGGGAAAACTACATACCTAAGGTGACCCTTTTGTCCACCAAATATAGAACTCTATGGTCTTTATTTAAAGTTTATTGATATCTGAAGAAAGACTAGACATCGGAGAAAACATGCTGACTCTTAATTAGTCTTAATGATTAATCCTCCTTCTGCTGACAGCAGTTTCGAGGACACGATTCTATGC
This sequence comes from Peromyscus aztecus, assembly GCA_902168405.1. NCBI lineage: Eukaryota > Metazoa > Chordata > Mammalia > Rodentia > Cricetidae > Peromyscus > Peromyscus aztecus. The sequence continues at coordinate 2,160 of CABHPQ010160098.1, forward strand.
TTTATTGCTCAATAATTGATTCAAAGCTGGACTTCTTTTTGGAAGGTATTCATGCAGACACTGTTAGCTGGCAAATCCAAAAGTGCCTTCTCTAGCCTTCCCCTTACCTGTGCTTGCTAGGGAAGGCAAGCTCTCTTCTACAGGTCCCAGGAGCTTGAAAGAGGTCTCTCAGTTCTATGCAATGAAATAGGAGCAAAATCTGAGGGTGAGGGGTGGGTGAGGTGGGGGACTGTGGAAAAGTGTGTGTTTCCCCAACATAAAGAGCAAATAAAGCTTGGGCTTCTCCTTTCTTGCCTTGGATTCAAGCATAAGAGCTGTAACTACTGCTGCCATCTTCAAGGCAAAGATGATTAAATCAAAAGCCAATGTGCCGAAGAAGACAGTGCTACACTATATACCTGGAGTTTCTGATCATATTGCTAACCCAGCTAAATTAACTACTTACCATCCTATCTCTAGTTGAGGAGAAAAACATGTCTTTAAGACTTTATTTTTCTAATTTGCATTCTTGCAATTAAAAGCTTTCTGACTAGTAGCGTACTTATGTTTCTGGCACATGATTAATAATCTGTTTGTGGTAAATAAAACACAAGTTACACTTGTTTAGCACTTCCCATCTTACAGAGTTGTTATTCTTCTGTACATTATCTCATTTAATATGTACATGAGGATAATAAGCCAGAAATTGTGATAATTAGCATAACTTTAAATACAAGTCAATTTAAGGTCAGGAGATTTAAGGAACTTACTCAAATGCATAGATAAGGATATAACACATTTTATTATTTAAATCCTTGCCCTTTGACTCCAGTTCCAAATGAAGTACATTTTGCTTACATTGAAAGTTATATTCTTATTTTACATAGTTACTTTGCTTTTAGTAATTTGCTATTTAAAAGATAACATATAGGCCAGACATTGTGGTACATGACTATAGTCCAGTATAGGGAAGCACAGATAGAAAGAACAGGACTTCAAGGTCAACCTCAGCTATCTAGAAAGTTTCCAGCCAGCCTAGACTATATGATATGCTGTTTCAGAAAATACAAATAAATAAAGAAAGAAAGAAAAAAAGAAAGGAAGGAAGGAAGGAAGAAAGAGAAATTTATTAAGATTACTGAATCGCTAAACTCTAGAGTGAACTAAGACATTGCAATAAGCATAGGGATGAAGAGTATAAAGTACCTAATTTATAATAAGGTTGTCACGGCTACAAAGGAAGACAAATGTAAAACCAAGTTATCTCAAAAATGCTATTGGGTGTGGATAAAGGGTGTACACTCATGTCACCTTCGAATAATAATATTTTATTATATAGGGAAAAGACAAAGGATGGAGTCAAAGGAAACATGCACAAAGCCATGATACAGTCTTGTAAGGTTCTGGTATATTGAGAGGTTGATAATTCGTGGGGATTCAAAGCTAGTCATGTCTAGATCATAAACATTCTTATTGGTCTCAGTGTTGTGTGTGTGTGTATGTGGGTGATTAATATCAAGAGAAAGATTGAAACATGGTCAAGTTATACATAGAAATATATTTTTGAATATTTCTCTGGCACAAAGCTTTAAACTGGAAGTAGACAAGACTGAAGACAGGGTTTGAGTAGGATGCTAGGGCAATCATCCAAGCAACATGTCATGAGACCACAAACTCAAGGAATGTCTGTGGGAGGAAGCAGATTGGGGAGATATTCAGATAATGCCATCTATGGGCTACAGTGGAAAATCAGACACAACTGGAGGGGTGGCTGATGTCGGAAAAGAAAGAAAATAAGATTATATGCAGGTTTCTGGTTTGAGCTTCTAAGGAGGTTGTGTCATTCATGATAGAAAATTCTAGGAAAGAAGTAGAGAGGGAGCAAAGCATGAAATGGAATCCATTTTACAATGTGTACACAGTGTGGTAGCTCCTGAAAATATCCAAAGATGTTCTCACAAGATGAAATAAAAGCTGAAATTCCATAAATAATTATGAATTAGAGAAAAAAATCAATTATGGAAATACATAAAATCTCATTGGGAGCTTGTGTTAAAGAAGGAACAGAGGAGAATAGAATTTTAAGAAATGAAAATATTTCAGCAAAAGCATGTGGTGCAAAGAAGGAAATAAGGTAAGAGAAACCAGAAAAGCAAAAATCAAAGAAAATACAAGCAAATGCAGAATGCTCCCAGACAGCTTTGAGATATGTCTTAAGAAGTTAGAGAATGAGTGATCATAATTTTAGTAAAAATAGATAGCATCACTGAGCATTTTCATAGCATTCAGCATTGCTGACTATGTTCGTATTGTCAGTTACCGTGGACACAATAAGGTCTGAACGTTTGCAGTTGGATATTGCCACAAGCAAATCGGTTGTGGAAAAGAAAAATGGAGGTCTTTCAGACTACAGAACACAGATTAATCATAGAACTGGCAAAACCAAACCTTAAAATTCAGAAGGAACCACAGCTGAATAACCAAAGGAGTCTTGAGAAAAAAGAACTCCAAAACTGTAATAATGTGAACAGCATGGTGATAGCATAAAACTGGTGTAGAATAAGGCCTATTAGTAAACACACCCATCTACAACTGGCTGGACTTTTCCAAAGGCACTAAGGATACACAATGAAGACATGTCCATCTCTTCAACAAACAATGCCAGAAAATGTGGCCACCCACATGCAGAATGATGTGAGTATATCTTTATTTTTCACCACATATTTCGATAGTCAAAAAAAAAAACCCTAAAGCAACAAAAGCATTTTTTCTTAAATCTAGAGTACTTTAGACCATTAGAGTGGCAAGACATTTCTGGATATGAGTCAAGCAGCATGGAGGAAAAAAGCAAATGTGGAAAAAAGGAAACATTGCAAAGGAAAAGCCTTCTGCACAGGAAAGAGATAATCAATAAAGTGAAAGTGAAGAACCAACCTGTGAAATGGTGGGAAATATTTTCAATTGTACATCTAACAAGGGGTTATATCCAGAATATATAAGAAACTCAACTCATTAGAAAAAGATGATTTAAAGGTTAGCAATAGGTCTAAATAGACATTTCTCAAAAGAAGACATACCAATGGACACTGAATATATGAGAACATACCCAGAAGGATTACTCATTAGTGAAACACAAATGAAAACCTCAGTGAGATTCCATATTACTCCAGTAAGAAGGGGGTACCATAAAAAAAGATTAAAGAAAACAAGTACTGGCAAAGATTTGAAAAAAATTTTTACAGTGTTGGTGTGAGTGTAAATTTAGTACCACCATTATGGAAAACAGTTTGGAAGTCCCTCAAACAGAGTGAAAATAGAACTACCATATGGTCTAGCTACCAGACTACTGGGTATTTATCCAAAGGAAATGAAATCAATATATGGAAGAAACATCTGACCCCTGTTACCATGTTTATTGCAGAACTAGTCACAGTATCCAAGAAATGAGAATGACCTGTGTCCATCATCCAATGAATGAATAGTAATTGTCACAGATACTCATAGTGGAAAACTATTTGACCATAACATGAATAGAAACTTGCCACACATAGCAGAGATCAATGCTATCACATTTACCTAGTATACATGAAGCCCTACGTCCCATGTTCAAAAAACAAACACCCAACCAATCCTTCATGAGTTTACATCTATGTAGTTTTGAAAAAAAATGGTTTCATGGAAGTTGAAAGTAGAATAGTAGTTCTCAGAGTTGGGGAGAAAAGGGGAGAAAGAATACCTTCTTTTGTTTCCTGGTTATTGTGATAAAATACTCTGATAAAAGCAAGTTAAGGGAGAGAGGGTATATTTGGCTCACACTTACAGGTTACAACCCACTATTTTTGGAAAGTCAAGGCATCAGGAACTTATAGCAGCTAGTCCTATTGCAGGCACAGTCAAAAACAGAGAGCAATGAATTAATGCATGCATACCTGTGCTCACCTCTCTTGCACACATTTACACAATCCAGAATCCTCTGCCTAGGGATTGGCACCACCCACTATGAATGTGTCTTCTCACCTCAAATAAGGCACTCAAGTCATATCCACAAGTTAACTTACTCTAGACAATAGAAACTCATTAAGACTGACTTCCAATTTTATCATAAAGTATGTCAGGTTGACAACTAAAACTAGCTGCCACCTAGAGGAATAGATGAAGCTTGATCACTAGGCAAAGTCGCAGTTAGAGAGAAGCAAGGTCTGGAGTTCTGTTGTACTGAAGACTAGTGTAACACAAATCTTAAAAGGTCTTATTAAATAAAAAACCCAAAGCCAGATATTGGGGTGAAAAGCTGAGAGATCAGAAAAGCAAAAAGAAGCCAGCCATGTTCTTACTTGCTTGGAGATCCTTTGCCAAAGAGATCTACTTCCTGCATACCCAGGCCTATATGCCTTTCTCTTCTGCCATCTCATTTCCTCTTCGCCCAGCTACATCACTTCCTCTTCCAGCCCAGCTCTGTCACTTCCTGTCTGTCTGTACAGACCTCCAGACTTTTATGGTTAACTAGTGTTGGAATTTAAGGTGTGTGCCACCACTTCTGTCTCTGTTCCCAGTGTGGCCTTGAACTCACAGAGATCCAGATGGATCTGTGCCTCTTGAGTGATAGGATTGAAGATGTGTGCTACCACTGCCTGAATTCTATGTTTACTATAGTGGCTGGCTTTTTCCTCTGATCCTCAGATAAACTTTATTGGGGGACACAGATAAAATATCACCACATTTCCCCCTTTTTTCCTAAATAAAAAAAGTTATAACTAATATAAGAAAAACTATATACAATAAGTACAATTACTATGTACAATATATACAAGCAATAAATACATCAATAGACTAGTTACAGAAAGGACAATGAGCTGTATATATTATTTTTAAAGAACTAGAAGGAAAGCCTTTGAATGTTTTCACCACAAAGAAATTAGAAAGGTTTAGTATGAGTTAAAGATTGCAGAACATATACATGTAGGGAACATCATATGATACCCTACAAATGTACAATTTTTACATGGCAATTTCCAAACTGAAAAGTAATAGAAGTGAAAGTTTCATTCAAGTGGTGAGAGTAGAAACCAGATTGCAGTAGGCTGAGAAGACAGTGGGAGAGGACGTGGTAGACAGCAGTAAGAGGAGGCTGTTAAGTCTAAGAAGCTCTTGGAGAAACAGAGAACACCTCAGGGGTCATTTTTTGTAACACAATTAAGGTTGAAGCTATTGGTAAAGAGTATAAAGAAGAAACTCCAAGAACAAAAAGAGGATGGAGGTGACATACCAGGATGCCTGACACTGTGAGATAGGACAGGTTCAGAGAAAAAATAGAGAATGAGTAAGCCCTAAATAAGAAGCCACATGCCTTTCTCTGAGAATTTCTTACAAGGCAATGAGTACAGCTGCAGAATTTGACAATGACTGCATGCAGAAACAACAAAACTGAATTAGTGTGCATCTAACTACACAGCATGTATGGCCCTGCCCCAACATTCTTCTTCGGTCATTGGTCCCCAGAGATACTCAACCTCCTTGGGTGGGAAACCAGTTTCAGTGGATCAGTTACCATCTTATTTCAAGCTGATATTTTGACTGTCCACCTCTTCCCCCCACCAAAGCTAGTACCCAAGCTTCCCCTGGAAGTAAAGCTGGAGATTAAAGGAATTTACTGCAGTGTTGGCTTAGGTGGTGTCCCAGGAAGCCACAGCAGGAAAAAAAAAAAAAAAAAAAAAAAAAGAAGTTATGACTGAACAGAGGAAGGTCAATGTGAAGCACACCAACTTATTTCAATATAGACAACTGTGCTTCCTCTTCCCTGGGGACTTCTAGAGATGGTGCCAAGCAGATCGCTGGGTTGATTTCCCCCGTTGGAGAAACACAGAGAATAGCTATTTATCCACCAATAACCTGGAGTTACTGGTGAACACAGCAAATCCCACTCTCTTCTGATACTTGTGCTAATAGTCTGAAATGTGTCCCCACCAGCAAAGTGAACTCCAGGAAGAGCGTCAATAAGCTGTCAGTGAAAAGACCTAGGAAACAGGGCGAGACTCCAACCATGTCTACAGCAAGCCTCTTCTCACAAATTGATTTCCCGATTGCTATTTGTGTTTTCATTTAATATTGCAAGTGTCTTCAAATGCTGGAAACATGTTTCCGTTGATTCTACGTGACCTACAGGATATGTCTGAGACTCTCCTAAACTGTGGGTACTGGAGATTGTGATGGTTAGGATAGGAGAAGAAAACTAGAGAAAATGGTGGATACAGCCCCCTAGTTCTCAGCTACAGGGAACAACTTCTGAGCTAAGTCCTACTAGAAAGAATTCTTATTTATTAATCATTATATTTTTCATCACGAATTAGGCATAATCATCTTTGAAACTTTAATAGTCATGCAAACAATGTAATAGGCTGATAGAAAAAATGTAGAATCAAGTTTAGATGCTGTCATTTGCTGTGCAAATGTGGGCCAACTGCCTGGCCCCTTCTGGCTTGTTTCCTCCTCTGTAAACAAGGATTATACTTCCTTTCCTATCTGTTTTAAAACCTAAGGATATCATAGGTATATGGAGCTCCCTAGCCATAATACTAAGGTAATAGGAGGCAAAGAAGCTATGAAGGAGCATGGCAAAGGGTAGGCAGAAATAATGACCATGTATTTCACTGTGAGTGAAACTGATTCTATAGGCCATAGAAGTTTCAAGCAAAAAAAGAACAGATGAGCCTAATTTTTGAAAGATCACTCTGACAACCATGTGAAGAGTTTATGTTACCTTTAGGCAAGGGAGGTAAGACATAGACACAAGAAGACTAAATTGGGGTGCTATATTAAAAATTCCCATCTCTGGGGCTGGGGAGATGACTCAGTCAGTAAAGTGCTTGCCACACAAACATGAGGACCTGAGTTCAGTCTCCAGCACCTGTGTAAAAATCGAGGCATGATTGCACATGCTTGTAATCCCAAAGCTGAAGAGGCATCAACAGCTTGATCTCCACAACTCATTGTCCAGTCAGTCTAGTCTAATCGGTGATCTCTAGGTCCTAAGCAGAGACTCTTTCTCAAAAACTAAAGTGAGGAGCTCCTGAAAAACAATACTCAAGATTGTTCTCTGTCCTTCACACTAATACACATGTGTCTGTGTACCTCCCAATACACACACACACACACACACACACACACACACACACACACACACACACACAAATACACGTGTACTTCTCTGAGACCTAATTAACAGATTCCTTGGGGTATAGGAATGGTAAAATGGAGAATGGAAGGAACATTCAGGAAACCAATCTCAATTGGGACCAGCAGGTAGTGAGTACCTCCTCGCAGGAGTGACTGGACTTCCATCATTAGATGAAATGCAATCCAGCTTTCAATTTACAGCTGGAAAAGAGGTTGGTCTGGGGTGATGGGGGCTTAGATTGCAAGCAGCCTTTGGGGTAATATGGAGCCTGCACATAAACTTTATAATACTTCCAAATGGTCTTCCTGATTCAGCTCAAATTAAATATAGTTATCTCTAAAAGGTTAGTGAGCTTGGCTTTTGCTGGAATGTTTCTTGCCCACACTTTGTTTTAATATTGCACTGACAAATTCTCTTCCCTCTGAGGATTTATTTCCCTTCACGAGGAACTCACCAAACAGTTAGAAAGTCATGACACTTCAAGGGGGTGATTAGTGGTAAGAGATGGAGGGCAGGAGCACTTTCAGGGAGAGACAGATGAGAAAAGGATTGTATGCAGTTCCATATGTAGAAGAGGAAGCATCCCCTAGGGCGACTGACAACATCTGCTGCCCAGGTTTTCAGGGTATCATTAGCCCTCCTTCTAATCACCTTCTGGTATACCACAAAGTGTCACAGCCCAATGGCCTTCCCTAGGAGCTTGTTTAAGAACAACTTTCCGAATGCAATGATTCCATTAGAGCCTAGAAAGGGGAGGCTGCCTTCTAATTTAGTATGGGGCTTTCAAGGATCTTGTCCTGACAGCCACCAGGCTCTTGTCACTAAGAAATGAACAAAGCGGCTTCAGTGCAGAGAAGGCAGCCCCTCTGGGTAGTCAGACACCCAGGAAAAAATAGTATGCCCTATTTTGGTCCCTGCTCATGAACTCCCCTGGCAACGGTGCCTGCAAGGTATTTCTGTACTCACAGCTGGCACTGGTTTTTCCAATTCATTGAGAAAGGAGCTTGCAAAGCATTAGTGAGTATAAGGGCACAGAGAAAGGCTGGCTTAGCAAGCCCTTCACAAGGTGCTGGCCTCTAGAAGCCTTCAATAAATGTCAGTTGTTTTATGTATTTCACTGTAATTATGTTTTTAATCTCACCAGACTGATGAATTGCTGACATTACAACTACAATTTAGCTTACCATTCTACCATACCTTAAACATTTTTAACTGCTTTATTAAAGCTTAATTGACAGGGACTGGGGAGATATTTCAGTTGGTAAAATGCTTGCCATGCAAACATCAAGACCTCAGCTAAATCCTTAGGGTCCATGCAAAATAGCTGGCTGTGGTGGGACAGACTTGTGATCCCAGTGCACAGGAGAATGAGACTTTAGGGCCCCAGGGACTTGCTGACCAGCCATATTAGCCTAGTTATCAAGCTCCAGGCCAAGTAAAGATCTTATCTTAAAAATAACGTGGACAGTGACTGTAAGAAAACACCTGAGACTGACCTCTGGTGTACACACACACACACACACACACACACACACACACACACACACAAGGAGAGAGACCGAGACAGAGACAGACAGACAGAGGGAGAGGGAGGGAGAGGGGGAGGGAGGAGATGGAGGAGGAAGGGAATGAGAGAGAGACAGAGAGACATAGAGAAACAGAGACGGAGGGAGAGTGAGAGTGAGATAGAAGGTGCATACTATCCTGTTAACTACAGGCACTGTGTTGCATGGAAGATCTCTAGAATGCATTCATCTGTATAACAGGGAATCTGAACCGAAAGAACAATTGCACATTTGTATCACACCAGCCACTGACAGGTATGTTGGAGTCCCAGTTCTGGCTTATTTCACCCATGCAGTTTCTCTTTTATTTAAAGCTAGATCATATTACACTGTGTGTCTGTCACATCCTCTTAGCCATTTATCTATTCCGTGCCTTTGCATTGTTTTCATATATCAGTCACTGTGAATAATTAATGCTCCAGTACGGAAGAGAGTGTAGTGATTTCTTTAGTCCTAATTTTCTTATCTTTCAGATCATGTAATAGTTCTAAGCTTACAATTCCTTGCCTTGAAGTCAGCTATACCTTTATCTGTTTCTCCTGACTGTACAAGGGCTACAGGTTTTTCACATCATCACCAATACTTATTCTCAGTTTTGTTATTTGACATTTATAGTTTCAGTTATTTATTTGTGAATGTGTGTATGTGCATGTGTGGAGGACAGGTAACAGCTTGTGGAAGTGAGATCTCACCTTCTACCATGTGTGTTCCTAGATCTAATCAGGCAAACAACTTACCCATGGACCCATCTTGCTGGACTGTTTTTACTTCTTTTACAATAGCTATCCCTAGTGTCAGTGATATGTCCTTAGAGTTTTGATTTGTAGTTTATGGATGATTAGTCAAAATAGTGAACACATGTTCAGTCTGATTGCTGGTTATTTCTGTATTTCCTTTGGAGAAATATCTGCTCAAGTTCTTTGTTGATTGTTGGTTGTTTTTTGGTTTTGTTTTGGTTTTTGAGACGGAGAACATTTAGCCCAGACTGGCCCAAAATTCACTATGTATATAAAATTGCCATTAACTTCTGATTCCCCCCCTATATCTACCTCTTTAGTTCTGGAATATAAACAGGTACTAATATGTCTGTTTATTTTTTAAACTGTAAATCATGATAGGAATTGAGCCCAGGGCTTCATGCATGGTAGACATGTGTTCTATCAACTGAGCTACATTGCCTATGGAACTGTCAAAGATCTTTATATTTTTTAATGAATCCCTTATCAGGTACATGGTTTGCAAATATTTCCTTATATTATACATATTTTCTTATTCTGTTGATGTTCAGAATTGTTTCAAATTTATGGTAAACCCACGTGTCTCTTTTTGTTTTGGTTGCCTGTACTTTAGATCTCTTTTCAAGGTGGCATTGGAAGGACAATATCAAGAAACTTCTCTGGCTGGAAATGGAGCTCAGTGATATCATGTCTTCCTCAGGTATTGTAATTATAGTTGGGAGTCTTACATTTGTGTCTCTCACCTCCTTTTTATTTCTTTGTTAAGTGTCAGATAAAGATCCAATTTTATTTTTCAATGTACATATGGAGTTTACCCAACAATATGTGTTGAAGACACTTTCTTTTCCCCATTATGCATTTTTGGCATTCTTGTTGATGGTTTACATTTGGATCATTTTATTTCATAAGTCTATGTGTCTAACATTATGTCAAACTCATACTGTTTTAGTCACTGTAGCTTAAGCATGTATTTTGAAAATAGTATGATTACTCAACTTTGTTTTTCTTTCTCAAGATCACTTTGTCTATTCTAGGTCTTTAGTGGCACTCAATTAATTTTATAGATCTTCTCTTCCTGTGAAAAAAATGCCATGCTGATTTGGATAGAGATGGCATTGACTTTGCATATCACTTTGAGTGGTATGAAAATTTTGACAATATTAAATTTTCTATTTCATGGGATATCTTTCCACTTATTTATGTCTCCTTTAATATTTTCACTGTTTCTTATTTTTTCTGAATGCAAGTCTTTCACACTTATTAAGTGTTATCTGGTATGTCTTATATTTATATGGTTTACTTTCTTAATATCCTTTTTGAGTATAATTAATGTTTTGAAATGCAGCTGATTTCTGTCTTTTGATTTTGTGTGCTGTAATTTCCTGAGTCCAATTATTGGTTCAAGAGGCTTTTTGTTTTGTTAAAACCTTAAGGGTGTTGAACATGTAGGGTCATCTGCAAAAGAAGATGCCTTTTTTCCCCAATTTCATTGTAATATCTTAGCATTCTCACAGCAGACGCACTGTTGTCCTGGCTCTTAGGGTCTTTCTGCCACCTCTTCCACAATGTTCCCTAAGCCTTGGGTACAGAAGTTGTGCTGCAGGCTGTGTACCACAGGATCTCTTGTTCTCTCTGTTTTTCAGTGTTTCTCTGTAATGGTCTTTGTTGCAAATTTCTTTGTTGAGGGGTGAGAGCTGCACTTACCTGCAGGTATAAGAATAAATATGTATAATGCAGTTAGGAATTAAGCTATTTTAGTAAATTGGCAGGTGTAAATTTTCCTTCAAGATTCATGACCTCATTAGAACACAAAGTCTCTGACTAAACAAGACCCAAACAAAGAGCTTAACACACATTAGCATGGAAGGGGAAATCTCACAGGACTCCAAGCCTAGATGAAGAGCCAAAGAGCCATATGCAAGTAAGGAATTCTAAAAGTTGGAGAATATAGTCTTCTCCAGGGAAGAACTCTCCATTGGTTATACAATACCTAATGTGGTCAGCCATGAAGATTTTATATATATATATATATATATATATATACATATATATATATATATGTATGTATATACATATATAAAGTGAGGGACTGAGCAAAATTTGTGTTTATGAACTTATGTGTGTGTGTGTGTGTGTGTGTGTGTGTGTGTGAGAGAGAGAGAGAGAGAGAGAGAGAGAGAGAGAGAGAGAGAAGAGGCCAGAGGTCATGAATTTGAAAGAGGGACTGAAGGAAGGAAAGAGAAAAAGGGAAATAATATAATTACATTTTAGTTTCAAAAATTAAGGAAACAATTTTAAAACTATGATATTAAAAAGTTTTAAAATTAAAAAAATAACAAAATGAAGAGTTTAGCACTTTAACAATGGAGAGACAGTCTAAGGACTATTAAACAACTTCATCATTGGTGAATATCATAGATGCACTAATGCAAACTATGTGGTATGGTCTGCTATATACTCGGACTGTATTGGTATATCTCATTGTATATGCAGTCTTTCAATGACTAAGACATGCCTGCATATCACTGTATTCACTGTACTAGCAAACTGAATTAAATAGGGCATCATAACAGCCATAAGCTATGCTAAGTGGAATTTATTCCAGAGATGTAAGGAATAGTTTACCACATCAAAATCAATAATCATGATACACCAAATTGACAAAATAAAATATTAAAATTACACGATTGCCTCAATAGATGCCACCCCCCCAAAAAGAATCACTGCATAAAATGCAATTCCCTTTCAAGATAAAAATTCTCAACACACTACGTACAAATGGATTGTACCTCAACATAAATGATAGAGGCACAGTTATGTCATATTTAAAGCAGATCAGACTCAAGAGGAGACTGTCTATTCTTACCTCTTTTAAATAAAGTAACACTAGAAGTTCTAATGGAAGCAACAAGGGAAGAAAAGTGGTGGGGTTTGTGGTAGCACTATTAGTGTTTGCTGTGACTCTCCATTATATAATTTGAGGGACATGTGGTCCATTATCATGGAAAAAATCACCATTAGGTGTAGATGTAACCAACCGTTTTATTAAATAAAAAACACAAAACCAATGCAAGGAAGAAAGCCAAGAGGTCAGAGCTAAGAGCTAAAACCTTACCCTTCCTCCTTCGGTGGTCCTACCTCTCCGAACAGCTACTTCCTGTGTTAAAGTCCTTATATAGAGTTTCTGTTCTGCCTTCTCATTGGTTGTAAACCCAACCACATGACCGCCTCATCACGGCCTGTCTGTATAGACCTCCAGGTGTTCCATGGTTAGTATTGAGATTAAAGGCATGTGTATCCAATGCTGGCTGTATCCCTGAACACACAGAGACTTACCTAACTCTGCCTACCAAGTGCTGGGACTACAAGCTTACGCCACCACCGCCCTGCTTTCCTATGGCTTGCTAATAGCTCTAACCCCCAGGCAACTTTACTTATTAACATACAAATAACATTTCAGTACAAAAGAAAATATCACCATAATTAGGTAATCATGAACCCCAAGAGACCAGAGGTGAAATAAAATGCCTTCTTATTTTACCATCAAATATCCAGTTAATACAAGAGAGTCCTTTCATTGGTTTTCTTTCCCCTCCCTCCTTCCCAACACTGTATCTATTTCTACTTCTTCACCATACTGCTGGCATGACCAGCCTTCTTTAAAACCTGATACTCTGAGTTGTGACTGATAGTTGAAGGTATATATTTTTGCTTTTTACTGGATACCTCAATCCTAGAAGAAATGGATGAAAAGAAAAGCCAAGTAAATCCTTCACAACATTGTGTCTGTTGCTGCTGCCATTATGACTTATGATCAGGGATGGAGATAGAAGTTCTCCATTCAGACTGCAAATTAAGCAACCAGAAAAAAAATGCTTATGTTTTTATGTCATACATACATAGGCCTCCATTTGATTTCCAGTGAATAATTAAAAGATATGTTTGTAATTGTTAAAGAAGGAAAAATATTCATTTTAAAAATATAGTTTAGTGCAGAAACCAGTGTCATTAAAAAAAAATCCCTGAAACAGTCTCAGCAAGGTGGGGAGAACTGGTTGAGGACATATTAAGTCCAGGCATTAAGAGGGGATGAGAAAAACAAATTAGGAACCAGATCCTAGGGAAACTGATTCTGCAGTTGGATTAATACTGAAAGCAATGCATACTCAAAACTAAGCCAAAAATTAAATGACGTGGAGCATGTTCTTGTGCCCCCGCCTGGAGCCAGGATTGGTTTTAGAGTTAGGCTGCAGGCTAGGATTAAAGAGAGATTTACCTTAGACTGCAAGGAGCGAGGACTGGCATTACTATCGTGTGTTCACCAAAGTTTCTTATTCGCTGATGTCAGGAAGATAGGAGCACCTTATCTCTCAAAAACAATTAGGAATAAACCTTCTTGGATTCTGAATATTGTAATCGTGGCAGTGCTTTTTAAACATATTTGGATCTGTGTTATTGCTACTTTATTCTCAATTAAACTTTTAAACCCACTTCTCAAACCCCAGTATAATCCCAGAGATGAATAAATGTTAATTCCCAAAATGGGAAAAGAAGCACTTGTGGCAAATTTTTTCTCTTCTCTCTTTTCAAATAATAGGGTTATGTCTGTGTACAAGCAGACCTAACCCAGTAGCACAAACCTAATTACATCACTGGACCTGTTGTATTCTTCTTCTTCATCTTTCAGAGAAAAGTTGGCCATCAATGCATTATGTGTATCTTCTCAGAGCCCTGTTAACCTAGTGAGTGTTTCTTCTCTGTCCCTGTGCCTCATAGCCAGGAAGACATATGGAGTTTCCATAACAACTTCTCTTCTTCATTATCTTATGTTCTCTTCATCACAAAACCAGCTTGATCCTTTAAAGCAATGATAAAACAATGTGAGGGTTTTGTCCTTCAAAAATGATATTTTACAATAACATCTGGATCATTTCAATGGAGGATTTTATCATGCAAAGCCATCTAGCAATAGGAGCCATGGATGCAGCTCAACAACCTACATGAACAGGCATCATCCCAAACAAAGAATTTCCCAGACCTCAGATGCCAACAGGACAAAAATTGAAAAAGTTAGCCTTTAAATTTTAATTATATAGACCAGCAAGATGGCTCAGCAGGTAAAAGCACCTGCTACCAAGCCTGATGACCTAAGCCCACATAGCAGAAGAGAACTTCTTCCCTCCAACTGCCCTCTGGCTTCCACTGTATGCTGGGGCATATGCACAAACACACACACACACACACACACACACACACACACACACATATAATTTTATTTAGCTACATCATGTTATTTTTTATTTAAATCTCTCAAATGACTTTCTATAACTCAACTGATTTTGAAAGTTCATATTTATAAATAAATAGGGTAGAATAAACATAAAGCATATTTTTTATCACATTCCATATAACTAAAAATATTAAATTAAGCCATAAAGGATTATGAGATAAGCTCCATATGATTTTTAGACAGAGAATGCATATACAGAGATTATTGTATTTAATAAATCAATTATACTTGGATGAAGGGTATTCCATATAATCATTATTTGGTCAATGGAACCATTTTGGAAAATGTTAGACTTAAAAGAGAGAAGACAGGTTTTCTAGACCAGAATCCATATAGGATGGATTCATTAGGAAAAAAACTAAAAGTTAAGTAGTGGACACACTGTGGAGGGCTTTGGATGTCACAATGATATTTGTGTGATACGTGGGCACTGAAAGTTTTCAGGTGGCAGACAAGTTGAAATAGTATTTTAGGCAGATTTTATACTGTGAACTGATGAAGAATGTCTGAAGACATGAGATGAGAAACTGCAAGAATCATTTGAGCACAGTATAACTTGCATCTGGCCAAAGATTGTGACAGCAGCAAGGAAGAACAAGAGGGCAAAAAAATTATAATTTATGAAGTTATAAAAATTTAACCAACAAAATCAATATGTGTCAGTAGGTAAAGAAGTCTTGGTAGCAAAACTATAAAGAATAATAATACCTAATTCCCTACTCAAAGTGCTCATCATTTGGTGAACATCACTTATTCATTGTTAGCTCATTTATTATTAACTATTTAATAATATATTTAATATCTATACATACTAACCAAAGTTCTAAGTGCTTTTAATTCAGCAAAGAATATAATAGAAAACTGTCTCTCATGTGGAATATATATACTTGAGAAGTTAGACATATATATATATATAATGAACTTATACAAGAGCTCAAATATTGATGTCTAGGACTGCATTAAGTACAGAGTTTAGAATAACTCAGAACTGCTGGAGGCCAAACAGAAACATATTTGAGACATAAACTCAATGTTCTAAATCCTTGCTGGTGAAATAAGACTAATATAGAGGACACAGAAAATAACACAATGTTCTCAGTAAAATCACATCACTGCGGTGGTTAATGTTGATTACCAACTTAATAGGATCTAGAATTACCTGGCAGACAGGCCACTGGGCACATCTGTTAAGAGCAGTCTAGATTAGGTTAGCCTCTGAGAATGCTAGTTAAGAATTACCCAAAGTAAGTTAATTGAAATGGGAATATGAGCCCTGAATGTGGGTAGCACCATTCTGTGGACTAGGGGTCCAGACTGCCTTAAAAGAAGAAAGCTAGATGAGTATTCATCACACCCTTCCTGATTGTAGATGTAATGTGACCAGTTGTCTTAAGCCTGTTATCATGCCTTTCTTACTGTGATAGATAGTATCCACAAACTGCAAGCCAAAATATACCCTTCTGGTCCTCACAATAACTCATGCAGGCAATGATATTAGTGCTTCTATTATGAAAGAGATAAAAATTTCTGTGACTACAGACTTAAGGACCCAGAACTACTGTGGTGCAGACGTGGAATTTGTATGCATCATCTACCATCTACTCTCTACCTGTTCTCTTCATACAGCAGGAGTAGACATCCATTATAAGCTATACCCTTCCCATGCCTAGCCATATATATGAGGATTTCTTTGTTAATGACTATTTTATTTCTAGTAGTAGTGTGGGTGTAACCTAATGGTGCAGGGGCACCCTAGTGAAGTATTCATTTTGAGAGTTCGTATCATATGGAATAATAAAGATATGATAACTGACCAGGGATTCCTGGGTGAGCTTAGCTGAGTAGGAAGCACCCATGGAACCAGAATGTAGTTGGAGTTTTCTCCAGTCCCACTCAGACCCACAGCCACTCAGATCCAAATAAACACACAGATGCTTATATTATTTAAACTGCTTGGCCTAATGGCTCAGGCTTCTTGCTATCTAGTTCTTATATCTTAAATTAACCCATTTCTATTAATCTATAAGTTGCCATGTGGCTTGTAGCTTACTGGTACCTTACATCTTGCTTCTCATAGTGGTGGCAGCTGGCAGCATCCCCTGACTCAGCCTTCCACCTGAGTGATTTTATTTATCAATCAGCATTTTATTTATCAATCAATCAGAGCAACACATTCACAGCATCCCCAGCACCAGAATGTGGAATTATTTAGATTTACTGATCTCTTTACTTACCATCTCTCCATTAGGATCCACTTGGGGATGGGGGCTACTACTTTAATGGATGGTTTCCAGAAATTTATTTTTAAATACCTTGTTTCTTCCCAGAAGTATCATTATTTGGAAACAAGACTGCAATAAAGTAATATGAAGTACTGGGAATAGTGTTATAGAATAAACACTTCAGAATTTAGACTCAGAATGTCTTTATTCAAAGCAGGTTCAATTACTAAGAGGGTGTAACTTTGAGAATTAAAGTACCTTTACTGTCTTCAAAATCTTCAACTGAAAAATAAGGGTTAAGACCATCAAATATTATAATAAGACATAAGTAGCATTAGATAAAATAAAATTTGTCATTACATTTGGTTTCATTTCAGAAATTTTTGCATTGGTCTGTTTTAAATGAGGAAAACAAAAAGTTTATGAAAAAAAGAATAGTTTGACAGATTCTTGTGAAAACTAAGTCAGTTTCTTTGTGAATTATACAGTCATATGGATGTGAAGTGTCAACATTGCATTTGTTGTTGTCCTCTGAGACTGTTACCAAAATGTTCCTTTCTGCTAGAGAACCACAGCCCTCTGAGACTCACTTAACACCCAAGAGAGGTTATCACATGGTGCCAAAGAGTACAAACTTACATTACTTGGCTGAAATTTTAATTATAATTAATTCTGACTCTGCTTTTTTCTGAAAAGTTGAAATAGGATTTAACTCTTGAAATGCTATTAAAACTATGTTGGGATGGTATGTTGTTTCATCACAGTCTCTTTCTTATTTTCTTTTCTTTTGTCATACCTCTAATCTGTCTCATAGACTAATTTATCAATCCTCTTCTACCATTCTATTACTTCTCTCTTCAGCTGTGTTTAATCTACTCTAGTTAGTCTATGGTAGTGTCTCTTTGTCATTTATTTATCATTTTTTAAATTGGTGTTTATTTATCATTTTTGTAAATCAGTGTTTATTTCCTTTCAAATGTACTTGTTACCACACTTTTTCTTATTACCTCAGGAATTTTTATTTGTTCTATCTCTATGTACATGTCCCTCTCTCAGAGAGAGAGACAGAGAGACAGAGAGAGACAAATAGATATAGGTACAGATGATAGAAAGATAAATAGATAGATGATAGATAGATATAGATAACATCTGTATTCAATACACTTTTTTGAATACTTGACCAAAATTTCTGTAACTTGTTTCCATTTCATGCTGTTTCCTTGAGTTGTTTGCATATTTCATGACTCTATTGACTTCTAGTATTCCTCAGAAAATAATTCTGATGAAATTACAGACATCCTAAATCATAAACAAAGGAGAAACCCCCAAGGGGCAAAGAGACAGTTTTATGACCAACCTGTTTTGGACCAAATGGGGCTCAGCTTAAGAACAAATCTTAGATTAGTTTCCAGGTAAATGCCCTAATACATGAGGAGAAAGAACAAATTCAGGACTCAAAGGCTTCATACTCAATATTTTAGATTTTCTTTCTCACAGTTGATTCTGGTCACATCCATGCACTTGTGGAGGTCACTTACATAAGGCATACTTGAGCAGATAGACCGAATTTTTCCCAAAGCACCTTCTTTCCTATCTCCTGTATTGAAGAAGAAAAAAAACATAGTCGCTGTTCCAAAAAATGCAAGGGTTCTAGGGTTTGACACCAGTCTCTGTGAAGGTGGTTATACACAAGCGTTTAGAGCACACAGCCTATGAAATTGTCTCATGAACCATGCAATCTCAAATACATCTAGAATTAGCCTTTTTTAAAAATTCTGTCACAACAGTTTATAATATTTTAAGTATTTGTTTTTATCAATTTTTTCATATTTACAAGATGATGATTATACCCCATTATTTTAATCAAGCAGATCTACGTTTGAAATATGAAAAAAGAGTCTTGTGTAACTCACTTGTCCATCTTTGCTGACAGACCTGCTTTTAGTGTTTTAGCAGCTGTATATGTTATTTATTGTAACCTTAATTTCTACCCATTCTTAGAAAATCATAAAAATACAAAAACACAACGTCATTTAAATTTCCAGTGCTCTGGTGACAAACTGTTAAAGCTACAGGAACAAGGCACTCAATGGACTTTTTGAGAAGGTAAAAGAACAGAATTCCCACCAGTCAACTGATGAAGTGTAAAAGAGGGGGCAGCTTTCACTACATTGGGAGCACTGGATTCCTGGACACTGGTACTAACAACAGAGGATAGCAACTCTGACTTGAAGCTCAAATGATACAGCTTTTTGTTTTTATTTTACTCATTTTCCTTAAGACACACACACACACACACACACACACACACACACACACACACACACAAAGCCATAGAAAATATATGGAGGTGGAAGTTAGTGAGGTAGCTCAGGAGTTAAGAGCAGATACTTCTCTTAAAACAGACCTGGACTTGTTGCCCAGAATCTATGTGTGGCTGCTCAGAACCACTGTAACCCCAACTCCAAGGTATCCAAACCCTCGTCTGAACTCCGTGGGCAACTGCATTCACTTGTAGAGAGATACACAAAGTTAGAAATGATAAAACTATCTTTAACAAGCAACAGAAATTAACAAAACAATGGCATTTGAGTAAGATCTCACATTGTGTACCTGACATCGGAAAGTAAGTCTTCCAGATTGAGTTATTTCTCATTAAAGACTGAAAATTAATAAATTTTCTTTTCAAATGATAACAATAGTGATGCATTTATAGATGGACGGATCTGAATATGTCCCTGCAGCCAAAAATCAATCTTTAATATCTCAGACTTCTAGTTCTGCCAAAAATAGAGACTAAATAACCATAAAATTCCCTCACTAACTATAGGGTAAAAAACCTGAGCTCAATTCTGGGGCTTGAAATCCCACTAATTTCTGAACTAGCCCCAAGATCTGGACTTGAAATTCCACCAATTCCTATCCTGGAAATCTCTATCCTGGAGAACAACACTCCAAGAAACCCAGTAGAAGCCTGCCTTCCACTCAGTTCTCACCTAAGCAGAGGCAGCCAAACTCCTGTGTCCCCCCCAAAAAAAATCTGTGTGGGGTTTGTTGTGCGGTATAACTTTGTGGTATTCCTTGAATCCTGACTGCTGGATTATCTGTCCCTTTAGAACTGTAACACTTATGCTAACCACCCAGAAACTCTAAAAAATATGCTGAATATTCTCTAAACTCACATCTGAGGATCTGAGAAAGAAAGCAAAATTCTCAGGGACTTGATATAAACAGAATCTTGTAAACTACAATAAGGAGAGGAAAGAAGTTGTTGCTGCCCCAGAAGGTACCATCAACCTTGATGATCTGTCCTTCATATTCTTTCATTTTATAACTGCAGGAGATTAAATCATGAACCAATGGGAACTAGGGAAATAGAACTGACTCCTACATAAAACAGATTAGTAAAATATAACAAAAAGACTTTGTCTCTGGCATTTGAATGTGAAAGCAAGTCTTCCTTTAAAATTCAGAATTATAAAACCACCTCACACTTGAATTTCAAGCCAAATTTATATACAAGCATGATGTGTGGACTTCTAAAGAGGAAAGAGACTATGAGAATTGATCCCAATTTGCAATGAAGTTCTAGAAAGAAAAAAAATTAAGCACTTTAGAAAAGTGTACTCCTAAGCCATGCTTACAGTATTTCCCAGTAAAATCCAGTCTAAACAAATTTTCATACCCAAAATTATAAAGGACATGAAGAAACAACTCAGCATGTATGAGATTCCACTTGTGTGCATGTCCACACATGTGAGTATCATTTGAGTTGAATTAAATGAATGGATGGAAGGACACAATTGAACAGGGCTTTTAAATGTACAATAGAAATCCCCTTGTCATTAACAATGGGAAATTAAAAGGCAAGAAAATATTAAAGAATAGGCAAAAGGATCACCATCATATATCAAGTAGGGTTTCCAGATAGAAGAGATAATAAAGATGTAACATTTGAAATGGTAATGGCTGAGAACTTAGTACAACTGAGAAAGATGAGTGAGACTCCTTAGATTTAATGAAACCAAAGATCCTTTAGAATGGTCAGGATAATCTAAAAGTTAATGACTTTAAGTCCAATTAGACAATTGTTGGTTACCCCCAAGATAAATGTGCCACTATTACACCTTGGCAATATCTTGCTATGCTGGCCATTGTTATGGTTTGTGAGATTAACAGATGGATA
This sequence comes from Peromyscus aztecus, assembly GCA_902168405.1. NCBI lineage: Eukaryota > Metazoa > Chordata > Mammalia > Rodentia > Cricetidae > Peromyscus > Peromyscus aztecus. The sequence continues at coordinate 23,313 of CABHPQ010160098.1, forward strand.
GAACTATTGATTGTTTTGCTTCACTCCCTTGGCAGCTGGCATAGCACCTTCTTCATCAAGGAGATGGCTTCCAGGTCAGTTTCAGCTGGATTCTTCCACATCCTGTGTTCAAAAGTATGTAGTGTCTTCAACAACTGATCTCCAACTTCTGGGAGGAAAATAAGGGCAATAGCAATAACTTATGTGGTTTTGGAAATATATTGGACTCTATTGACCAACTCAAAGTGGGGAAGCATTCCATGCCAGTGTATGGCACACAAAACTTACCCTGGGGAGACACAGCACATACTTCTCCTCACCCCAGGTAGGAAACCCATGACAGACCAAATACAGATAACACCAAAGCCCAACTTGGTGAATCAATTAGTTGTATTGGGGTTGCTTATAAGTATATTAGTGAAAGGTTACTTACAAGATCAGAAACGACAAAGACAACTGCATCACCAAAACCCACCCCAGCATGGGCAACAGCTCACAGAGCTGGGAACCTGAAGCACACCGCACAGCCTATAAGATGCTCAAACAGTTGGAGAGTGTTCATTACAGGTGTCTCTGTTGGTCTAAACCTCTTTCAGGCAGCTCTGATGGTTTCTGGATCTTCCAGGAAGCTGGTCTAGTATCAGAATCTTCTTTGCACCTCATCTTGTCTGAGTCTTCTTCGCATCTTGGCTAAACTGAGAATGTTTGTAATTTGGCTTTGCTTACTCTGGCAGAGAGGAGCCTAGAGAATCTGGTCAGTTTCAGGGACTTCAAGTAATTTTGAGTTGTTTACCTTCTGGTTTATAGAGCTCCCCCACAGGATGGAATGTTTCAATAATGAAAGAAAAAGTTACACAACAGTCTG